>CAUJNA010001978.1:0-48617 GCA_963377175.1 Effrenium voratum
TCCGTTTGGCTTGCCCAATGTTTGACACGTGTCAGGAAGTGTGCTCTGTCAGGAAGGGATTTTGTCAGGAAGGGATTTTGTCAGGAAGGAATTTTGTCAGGGAGGAATTTTGTCAGGGAGGAATTTTGTCAGGCAGGAATTTTGCCAGGCTCTGCCAGGAAGCGGGCTCTGCCAGGAAGGAGAGTCAGCTTTGGAGTTGTGCGTTGTGGGGGGAACGGTGTGAAAAATTGGAAGCTGACTGACGCCACCGACAATGTCAAGTGTACCTTGAATCCCTGAGAAATCTACCATGTGTAACTTTTGCACGTCGTAAAAGTAGAAAACATCATCATTACCATGTCTAATGTTTTCTGTAAACCCACAAATTACCTGGTTGATCCTGCCAGTAGTCATATGCTTGTCTCAAAGACGGTCACTTGGCCACAACCAGTGTGGACACGAGGGTCGACTTGTACAATTTCTTTTGCCGCCTGCAGCCACTCTTTGCGCCGTCGCCTCGCTTCCCCTTGCGCCGACGATGTCTGCCCCTGCGGGCGCTGTGACTGCGCACGAGCGCCTGCTCGCCGCTGTGAGCGCGGCTGACGCACTGCCGAGAGGCACCACCTTTCAAAAGGTGAAGGGGGCCAGAGATCGGCTCCGGGCGGAACTCTCCTCCGTGCAGCGCACGGACGGAGACGAGCTGGTGGCGAAAAGCGCAACGGCCTGCGCGCACCGGCTCAACCAACGCCTGAGCCGGATGAGGAAGCTTGGCATGGATGCTCCTGCCGATGCGCCTGAGCCCATGCCGAGGCGCCCATCAAAAGTGAGCCCGCTCCTGCGCCCGAGCCCGCTCCTGCCAAGGCGCCCATGAAAACTGAGCCCGCTGCGCCCGAGCCCGCTGCGCCCAAGCCCGCTCCTGAGGCGCCCGCTCCTGCCATGAGCAGTGCTCTTCGCGCCGTCCAGAGTCTCTGGTGCACGCTGGCCACAGAGAGAACGCCGGGCAATATCGAGATGTACAAATTATTTCGGCGCTTGGGCAGCACCATAAGCAGTGCTGACCTACATGTTGAGGATCTCCGGGTCATCCGGCGGGAACTGTGGAAGTTTCGCAAGTTCATGGAGTCTCATTACAAACAATTTTTCGGCCCTTGCCGTCTCCGCGTCTCGGTGAGCACAGGCATATTTTGCCTCACTACTCTGTTCGCCGAAGTGCAAGCGAGGATGTACGCCTCGCTTGCCCGCGGCAAGAAGCGCAAGGCGGACGAGCCGTAGCTTTTCAGGCGAACACGTGGCAGAGAAAAAAGATCGTGATTGCGTCGTTTGGCAACGACCCCAAACCCAGGGACATTTGTGCGGTTTTGCGCTACAAAATGCTATTACTACAGGCCCTACATCAATATAGACCCTGGACTAATAGCTTTTGCACGGTTTTGCACGGTTTGCCCCCAGCCCCGCTTTGATTGGTTCGCCCAACCCGTTGGTTTCCCCGAGCACCAAAAAGGAGCTGAGCAGGCTCCGGGAATTTCCCCCCAGCCTGCGCACGCTCGATCAGGCAAACTTGAGTGTGATCAAAGTTTTTTTTTGCGCCAAAAGGGGCTTTCTTCAAGCTTCCTCGGAAATGCGGAGGCCTGAAGAGTGCCTCAAAAAATCATTTTCAAACTAGTCGAGGGTCCTGGGCCTCGGAGGCGCCAGGAAGTCGTCCAGCTGCCTCACAGCCGCCGGCCTGCCCCGTCTCGTCAGCCGGCCCGCCGCGTTGCCGCTGCCCTGCGGCGCCGGCAGCGCCAGCTTCAGCAGGGTCTCCCGCCCTCCGTGCTGCGGACGGTCATGGAGTCCACGGCCCCCAGCTGCTGCACGTCGCCGTACTGAGGGTTGAAGCTCCTCGCCGCGTTCGTCGGCGCTCGGAAGGCGCCCGCGTCCTCCACCGCCTCACGCGCCGGTCGGTGAGGACCTTGTTGTGCTGGAACTTGTCGGCGTTGTCCTGGAGGACCCTGAACTCCGTGGCCGGCTGCTTCTCCACGTCCTCGGGCGCGCCGTGCACCGTCTCGTGGGGCCGCGCGTTGTAGGCCCCGGCCGCCCGCTCAAAGTGGTCGCTCAACTGCCCGCCCTTGCGCGCCACCCTCGTGGCCAGGTCCTTCTTCAGCGTCTGGATGCTCCGGGTCCACCACGGCAAATGGCGTTTGCCGGTCCCTCGGGCTCGCTTCGTCGTTGCACGGACCACGATGGCAGCTCTCCGTCCATGCGTGAGAGCGAACATCGTTGCCCAGGTCCTGCGTCGTTGCCCATCAAAAGTTCTTGTCGTCTCCCCTTCAGCTCCTTTTGCGGCGCGCTTGGTGGCCCGGCCCACCGTCTCGGCGTTCTTGTTCTGCAGAGGTTCCACGGCGGCCTCCCGGGTGAAGTCGTCCATCACCACCAGGCCATACTTCGTCTTCCCCCGCGTGTTCTGGCTGAAGTCGATGAGGTCGGCCTGCAGCCGGTCGTTCGGCCCCCCGGCGGCCGACTTGCCCAGCGCACGCGGCCGGGGCGCCTGCACCTGCCGGCCCACGTCGGCCTTCAGCGCCTCGAAGGCCATGGCCTGCGTCACGTCGAGGTCGCGCTGCCTCGCAAGTCGGTACAGCTTCCGCGGGTCCCTCACGTTGAAGTCGTCCAGGTCCCTCAGCGCCTCCATTTAGCTTTGTTGCCCCAAAAAAGGGGCTATTCAAGGATGCCGGGAGGCCTGAAGACACCTACTTGTTGCCCCAAAAAAGGGGCTTGCGCTGGCGTCCCGGGATGCCGGGAGGCCTGCGCACCTACTTCTTGCCCCAAAAAAGGGGCTTGAGCAAGGTTCCGCGGATGCGAGGAGGCCTGCTCACACTACTTGTTCTTCGGCCCCCGCTGGGCCTGCCAGGCTTCAAGTGCGTCCAGCCGGGCCTGGAAGCCCTTGCACACCCCCCACAGCACGCTGGTGAGGTGCGAGTAGTCGAGGGTGACCATCTCCGTGCCGTCGCTCCACCGGGCGGTGCCCGTCAAATTCTTCCACTTTGTTCCTGCGAAGTCGTCCGAGGCGAAGCCCAGCCTCAGGTCGCCGTTCATGTCCGGGCGCTTGTACTACTTGGCCTCCACGGAGTCGAAGAGCTGCTTGAGCTCCGCCACGTCGGCCTCGGCCATCTCCGTCTTCACCCGGCTGTCCGACAAATTCGTGAAGCTCGTGTTGCAGACCACGTTGCCCGTGTTGCCCGCGATCACGAGGCAGCCGGGGTTGCTCTGGTTCGTGGTCAGGGACAGCTGCGTGGAGAGGCTCTTGGTCTGCACCAGCGCCTCGTCGTTGATCAGGATGAGCTCGCACTGGTGCGTCCCGCCGTCTCGCTCCAGGAAGACCCTCGCGCTCTGGTTGCCCAGCAGCCGCAGCTCCGGGCCGCTGTCGGGGGCCGCGCTTGTTGTTGGACACTTGCAGCTTGCTCCAGCCGCCCAGTTCTTCGTTAGGAAGAGATCGTCCGAGAAGTCTGAGGTGTTGGTCACGGTGAGCGTGTTGGACGCGAAGAGCTGCGGCGCGGAGACAGTGCCCGAGCTCGTCACGTCGCCGCAGACCACGCTGCCCGTCGACACTCCGCCGCTCGTGGCCGTGAAGGTGCAGTCCAGGCTCTCGCAGTCCAGCGGGCCCGCGGAGGCCGCCCCGGTGATGGTCAGCGTGGCGCCCGTGAGCGCCCCGATGGCCGCGAAGCTCGCCGCGGTTGCTGCGCCTGATGCCGTCAGCGTGCCCGTGGACACGTCGCCCACCGTGGTGAAGTTCCCGGCGTTGGCCGTGTTGTTGATGGTGAGTGTACTGCCGGTGATTCCCGTGGCGGAGCTCAGCAGGCCCACGCTGGCCGCGCCGGTGATGCTCAGCGAGCTGCCTGACACGGCCCCCGTGGACGTCAGCGTGGCTCCGGCGACGGTGCCTGCTGTGAGCGCTGCGCAGGAGACTGCGCCCGAGGCGTCCACGCCCGTGGTGAACACGTCCGTGCAGTTCACGTCGTTGCGCAGCAGCTGGTCGCAGCCCGCGTTGCCCTGCGCGGTGAGCCCGTCCAGCGTGGCCGAGCCCGTGAGGGCCAGCGAGTCCGCCAGCAGGTCCGTTACCGAGACAGACTCTCCCTCGAAGGCGCTGGCCCTGATCTGCGTGCTGTACAGGTCCAGCGTGCCCGCCGACTGCTGCGCCAGCCCGGGGATAGAGCCGCCGAAGGCTCCGAAGTGCAGCTTCGCGATTCCGCCCGGCGGCACCGAGAAGTCCAGGCGCGCCGTGCTCCAGACGCCCTGCGAGGGCGTGCCGAGGAAGGTGCCGGTGACGCCCACGTAGTCGTTGTCGGCCGCGCTGACGTACATCACCAAGTTGGAGGCCGTGCCCAGCCTGTACCGGCAGCCGAAGGAGAAGCGTCTCCCCGGCGTCAGCGTGTAGGTGCGCACGATGTTCCAGGCGAAGGCGCTCAGGGTCATGGCGTAGCCCTCCAGCTGGAAGCCTCCCACCGTGAAGCTGGCCGAGGCCACGGAGCTCTGGCTGTTGGAGCGCACCAAAAAATTTCCTAATGTGGTGAGCGTGGGCTCCAGCAGCACCTCTCCCAGGGTGGCCAGCGTGACGTCGTCGGCCCCTCCGTCGAGGAACTCGTGCTTCAGCAGCAGCGCCGAGGCCGCCGTGTCCTCCGCCTCCACCGCGTTGCCGGTCTCCAGGGTTGCGTCCAGGATCTGGAGGCCGTAGACGTCCACCGTTCCTGCCGTTTGGTTGGGCAGGCCCGGCGCCTGGAAGTGCGCCCCGAAGTGCAGCTTCGCCACCCCGTTGGGCGGCACGGTGAAGTACATCATGGCCGTGCTCCAGGCGCCCTGGTCGCCCACGAAGCTGCCGTACAATGGGTCGTAAGACTTTAATTTAATAACAAAAAAAATAAAAATAAAAAATAAAAAAAAAAGAAATAGATTGTGGGGTCTGCCTCGAAATGACAACCACGAAGTTGGAGGCCGTGCCGAGCCGGTAGCGGCAGGCGAAGAGGAGCTCTCGGCCCGGGGTCAAGTTGTAGGTGCGCACGATGTTCCACGGGTTCGCCGCCAGGGTCAGGGTGTAGCCGTCCACGCTCACTCCCGCGGTGAGCGTGGCCAGGACCACGCTGCAGCCGCTGCTGGGGCGAACCGTCCAGTTTGAGAGCGAGACGTCCGTGGGGGCCAGGATCTGCTCTCCTATGGCGGCCACCACCTCGTCGGCCCCTCCGTCGTCCGGAAAGCGCACTGCTATCTGCAGCGCAGAGGCCGCCTCCGTGACTCCGAGCTTGCCCGCAAGGAGGCCGACTACTTGTGCGATGGTGTAGTAGCTGAGCAGCGCGGCGGCGATGCTCGAGGCCGTCGCCGTGTCCTGGTCTGCGGCTGAGCGGTACGCCACCAGCGCCGAGGTGATTTGGTTGGTGGTGACCACGTCCTGGTCCGGGCCCGTCCGGTAGGCCAGCAGCGCGCCCGCGATGGCGGCCTGCGTCTGCGTGTCCTGCGCCGCGCCCGTGCGGTAGTCTCCCAACAGCGCGTCCACTTGCGCCGCGGTGTAGTAGGCCAGCAGCGCGGCCGTGATGGCGCTGGTCGTCTCCGCGTCCTGCGCCGTTCCGGTTCGGTAGTCTCCCAACAGAGTGTCCACTTGTGAGGAGGTGTAGTAGGCCAGCAAAGCTGCTGTTATAGCAGCGTCAGTGCCCGCCGTGGAGTAGCAGTCTGCCGTGATGCTCAGCGTGTCGTCGCCGTAGGCCAGCGCAGCAGAGAGAGGAGCCACGAAGTGCAGGTTGCGAACGACGCTGCTTCCGCGAAGGAGCTCCCAAGTCGTGAAGCCCGCCCAGGCCGGCGCGTTAACAACTCCGCTGCCGGAAAGCTGCAGGGCGGCGAGCTCCGCGAGGATTGCGTCGAGGGCGCTCTGGAGCGCGGTCTCGCTGGCGGAGAGCGCGGCGTTCGTGGCGTATAAAACCAGCGTCGCGTCGGCCTTGGCCCCCTGGAGCGCCGTGATGCTGGCGTCCCGGCTAGCAAGCTGCGCTGCGACGAAGGCCTCGGTGGCGAGGCCCAGCAGTGCATTTGCTATCTTCGTATCTACGTCCAGCGGCGTGTCCAACCCGTCCACCGTGGAGAGCAGGGCGGCCAGCGCGCTGGCGTCCGCCTTGCCGAGGAGGGCGGCGTCCAGGGCCGCCGTGGTGACGGCGCCCAGGAGGGCCGCTGCTATCTTAGAGTCCACCTCCGAGGAAGTGTCGACGCTAGACTGCAGGGCGTACGCGGTCAGGGCGCTGGCGTCCGCCTTGGAGGCCTGCAGCCCCGAGATGGAGGCGTCTCTGCTCGCGAGCTTGGAGGCCAGCGCCGCGGCGGTGACGGCCCCCAGGAGAGCGTTGGCCACCTTGGTGTCCACCCCCAGCGGCGTGATCCTCGCCGCTATGTCCAGGGAGTGCTGGTCCACCACCGTCTTGAGGCCGTAGTTGGCGGCCACCGTGGCCAGCGTGGCGTTGTTGGCCGAGGCGACGGAACCGTTCATGGCCGCCGTGGTGCTGTAGTTGGACAGCTTCAGGTCCACGCCGTCCGGGGTGCTCTTCGTCGCCACCACGCCCTCCAGCACGTCGAAGGCCGACTGGTCTGCCTTGTTGGAGAGCCCCGTGGTCAGCGAGCTCTGCAGCGCGGCGATGCTGCTTCCGTGCGCGGCCACCTGCCCGTCCGTGGTGGCCAGGGCCGCCGCCGTTGCTAGGAGCGCAATTGCCGGCGCCAGCGCGCTGCTGTCCAGCTTGGAGGCCAGCTCTGCGGTGACTCTGTCGTCCAGGGACTGGATGGCGGCCGCGTTGTTGCCGGACGCCGCAGTGTTTACCGCCAGGTCCGTTACTTGAGCGTACGGCGTGAGAGCCAGGGCCAGCTGCCCTGCGGTGACGTGCGTGCCGTCAGTCACCTCTCCGTTGTCCAGGACCTCCGGGATGTTGCCGGTGACAGGTCCTTCAAACATGTTTACATATCGCCGCCTTAGTCCAGTGGATATTCCGCAAAGCGAGGCCGGCTCCGCGGCTTCGGTCTTGGAGTGGCATTCCGGCCGTTCGGAGAAGTTTTCTTGTCCTCGTGATTCGGGGGTGGTGTGTTTGACACAACAACCCCTCGCAGGCGCCACCGCCTGTTGGTGCGTCAAACACCAACCCCTCTTCGGCACAAGTTTCCGCAAGTACGTCCTCCCCTGGGGAGGACTGGGGGAGGACTGGATTTTTTTCCCTGGGAAGAATTCCGACCTTGGAAGCCTCCACATCGGCGGGCTGGCGTGGGTAGTGCGTTTGACGCACCACCCCCTCACAGGCTAAGGCGCACCAGGCCCGCACCAGGCCCGCACCAGGCCCGCACCAGGCCCGCACCAGGGTTTTTTTTCGGATGTGACTCAATTTGATTTGACCGATTTTGCCGGTCAAAAGCGAGACCTGCGCACGATGGAGCCAGTGGCCGGCGAAATCGGCCACTGCTTCGTAGTTGGTGCGAGACATCAGCTGCGTGCCTCCATGTCGGCGGGCTGGCGCGGCTCTGCCGGGCAGGTTCGCCGGAGACCGTCGAGAAGAAGTCGCTCTCCCCCTTCAACGACAAGGTCTACGGCCTCGACGCTCACAACTCGCGGCCGATCCGTCTTGGAGCAGGGGTTTTAATTCTTACTCTAAGGACATATTAACCTAAAATAATTGAAGAGGGGAGGGGGGGGGGAAAGAAAATTAATAAATGAATATTTTATTTTTTTGGAATTTTTATATTTTTTTTTTTCGGGTGGTGAATTTTTATGCAAGGTAGGGGGGGGGGGGGGGGGGGGGGGGGGGGGAGGGGGGGGGGGGGGTAAAAAGGGAGGGTAAAAGGAGGGGGGAGGGGTAAGGGGGAGAGAGGTGCACCCGGCTTAGGAGGGAAAATC
Organism: Effrenium voratum; assembly: GCA_963377175.1. Classification (NCBI taxonomy): domain Eukaryota; class Dinophyceae; order Suessiales; family Symbiodiniaceae; genus Effrenium; species Effrenium voratum. The sequence goes on from CAUJNA010001978.1 coordinate 7,856, forward strand.
CGTCTCGGAGCAGGGGTTTTTAATTCTTACAGGGGTTTTAATTCTTACTCTAAGGAGAGGCGCTCACCGGGCTGGAGGTGGGAAGATCCGTCTCGGTTTTAATTCTTGCTCTAAGGAGAGGCGCTCACCGGGCTGGGGTCGGGAAGATCCGTTTCGGAGCATCACCGGGCTGGAGGTGGGAAGATCCGTCTCGGAGCAGGGGTTTTAATTCTTACTCTAAGGAGAGGCGCTCACCGGGCTGGAGGTGGGAAGATCCGTCTCGGAGCAGGGGTTTTAATTCTTGCTCTAAGGAGAGGCGCTCACCGGGCTGGGGTCGGGAAGATCCGTCTCGGAGCAGGGGTTTTAATTCTTACTCTAAGGAGAGGCGCTCACCGGGCTGGAGGTGGGAAGATCCGTCTCGGAGCAGGGGTTTTAAATTCTTGCTCTAAGGAGAGGCGCTCACCGGGCTGGGGTCGGGAAGATCCGTCTCGGACCTGGGAATATAGGTCTCCTAGGTAGTGGCGCTCACCGGGCTGGGGTCGGGAAGATCCGTCTCAGAGCAGGGGTTTTAATTCTTGCTCTAAGGAGAGGCGCTCACCGGGTTGGAGGCTGGAAGATCCGTCTCTCAGCGATGATCAGTCTCGGCTCAAGGAAGAAAAAAGCACGGCCACGGTGCGGCCGTAGTAGTTAATGTCGTCGCAGCGCTGGCCGTTGGCGAAGACCTGGATCCTCTGAATGAAACAGGCTGGGTTCGGAGTGGCAGGCGCCAGCGGGTTGGTGGCGTCCGTGTTTCTGACTCTGAAGGCGATCTTGATCGACTCGGGGTCGATGAACGAGGTGCCGCTGGTCAGCGGAATGCGGGAATGCGGCAGACCCTCGAGGTGGCGGGGGAGAAGGGAGCTGGGGAAATACTGCACGTCGTGCCGTGCGGTCACGTAGTTGGTGTTGCTGGTTTTCAGCTTGTAGTCCAAGCTCTGCATCAACTCATCCTGTGCTCCGGCTGTGACTACCTCCATGCTTCTTTACATGTAGCGCAACACTCATTTTTGTTCGTACGGCGAAGGAGAGTCTAGGCCGCCTCGATGTCTCGGGCCAGCTGGTCGTAGCTCGGCGGAGGCAGGCGGCTCTGGCGCGACTGCCCCGAGCTGCCCGGGAGTTCGGCTGGGACTGAGGCAGAGTCACGGGGTTCAGGCCCCAGGAGAAGGGGCGGGGCGTGTGATTGGTCTGCGCCTGGACTCGGAAGCCAGACTGCGAGGAGGCGCGGCTGCTTGCGGGGCTGCCCGAAGTGCTGCTGCCGGTGCGCAGCGTGAAGTGCTGGGGCTGCGTGGCGTCGTTCATGTTGTTGGCGGACCGGACGTCCTGCACGGCCGCGTCCTCGCTGCCCTGCTGAGGCCGGAAGAGCGTGTTCTCCAGCACCCAGCCCGTGCCGCGGGCCAGGCCGTAGGCTGCGCCGCCTGCGAGTCCCACGGCCAACCCTGCCGTTGCCGCTGCGCCAACTCCCGCCGTGGCAGCCATCGCTCCAGCAACCTCTCCCGCCGTGGCGAGGGCTGCTGAGTACCCGAAGGCCCCGCCCACGGCTGCGACGGCGACCTCTCCCTCCTCCGCAGCCACTGCTGCCGTCTCCTCTATGGCCTGTGCTGCGCCACGCTCCACCTCCCCGCCTCGTCCAGGAGGCGCTCTACGTCGTCGGGTCGGCCTATCTGCGGTGGTGGCTGCGGCTGCGGCCCTGGGCGGGGCAACACATTTAGGCGGACGTACTCGGCTGCGTCCTGGGGGAGCTGGGAGCGGAAGGCCTGCACCGCCGCGAGCCCTGCTGCTCCTGCGCCCACGAGGTCCGCTGCTGCCTGCGCTCCGTCGGCCGCGCTGCGCAGACGGCCCGTGATGGAGGGCGGGCCCTGTCCGTTGTTCGTCAGCGCGTCGGCCTCGGGGTCTCCTGCGAGGTCGTCCTCGCCAAAGCGGTTTCCTCCGCCTTGGCGCATCCGGGCCAAGTCCTCGTCCGTGGCCTCGGCGGGAGTGCGGAAACCTTCCTCAGGAATCGCCCTCAGGGGAGTGTGCTGCAGGGGCTGCGGGTTGGGGTCCTCGCTGGACTGCACGAAGTCGTCCAAGTAGAAGTGGCTCGTGACGAACGTGGTGGCCTTGCGGTCCGGCTGGTCCGGCGCTGGCTGAAGCCGTGGGCCCGAAGCGTCTTCATCTCTTTAAGGGTTACTGCCCAGACTTTAAGAGGAGCTGTTGGAGCCTCAGTGTGTTCCAGAAGAAGTTGCTTCCACCTTTGCTTTCTTGCGACATGCGATCATGGGCAAGCCGCAGAGGCGACTTTTCTAATCCAAGCAGCAGATGGTCGCCATTGACAATGTGACCAGCAAGCTTAGTGACTACCAGAGGCATGAAAAACTCACCCGCGACACAGCTTTGCAACGTCTTATGTCTTGCGGCATCCTGCCATTTGACGCTTCGGTTTTGATCTAGGGGGCGGGCGCGTGATGGAAAAAGACACACGGAATGCCTTCCCTTTTTAGCTTCCCTAACCCGGGGGGTCAGGGAAGCCAAAAGGGAAGCCAACGCAATCGGCCCGGCCGGTCGTTGCAGGGCGCGCCCTCGCAGGTCTGGTGCCAAAGGCTGGTTCAAATCCGGTTGCGCTTGGCGGCGCCCCCCGCAAATCTGACAAGACGCAGGCTCGTTTTGTTTGACAACAGGGGCCTTCTGAGTTGCCTGGACTTAGCTTTTGCTGCGTGGGCAGCTTTGTGGGCAGGCACTTGGCGCAAAAGCGCTTCCGAAGTGCCAGTTTTCGGCGCTTGGTCCCGTTTGAAAACCAACAAGCCACTGTACGGACAGATGGCTGGAGCTTGGTTAAGGCCAGCTTAGATTAAACCTGGTCATATTGGTTGGGATTTCTTTGGCTGAAGCAAACGATTCGACAGCACATCTCAAGCCTTTTTCGCTCAGCGCTGCTAGAGCCGTTTCGGCGCTTCTCCCTGGAAGTGTCGTTTTCTGCACTGCTGGCGCCAGCCGCTCGGAAAGCGGCGCTGCTAGAGGCTAAACGGGTCATTTGTTCATCAAACGGGTCATCCAGTGTCACTTTAAGCACCTGGATGGCTCATCGCCGGCTAGCAGTGCGGGAAACGGCGCTTCTGGATGCACTGGGTATGTGCTTTTGGAACATAGAAGAAGACTTTAGATAATAAGAGGCAGGCAGTTGGGTGTTTAGACATTGTCTCCTGGATGGCGGACTGCGTTCCACCGACTTGTCCTTTCAGCCTTGTACTTTGCTGCTTGCGCTAGTATTTGTGCTTTGTGTTGAGCTGTACTGCCGCGCAAGCCCGTTTTGCTATTCGAGACCTGCGTTGTAGCAGACGCGGCGCCAGGCCATGGGAAAGCGAGCGCAAGCGGGCGTAGCACAGCCTGCCGGGAAGGTAGGCAAGACACAGCGCGGCGCCGATTTCCCAGAGGCTGCGGCGCACCTTGCAGAGATCCACCAAGCTGTTCAGCAGATCGCCAAGCACCCTGTGCTGCAGGACATCCTCACTGCAGAGCCAGTGGAGTTTGGGGCGAGGGACAAGTGGGGGAACGTGGGCTACAAGCACCCGTTCAACGTGCAGCAGTACCGGAATGCCATGATGAGCCAGGGCGCCGCCGAGTTTGCAGGCAACTTTTTCTGGTGCAACCCATGCTGGCTGGCGCTGCACGGGGTTCCGCCCAACAAGAGACAGTTGCTGGAGATATCCGACAGGGACTTTGCAGAGCCGGTCGAATTCCCAGACTGCATCACACTGGCTGCCCCGGACAAGCACTTCCCAGACGGTCAGAAACATGTGGATTGGTTCAAGCGAGTCACGCCAGAGGAGGTCGTTCACGCGTATCTCCTGGCAGTTGCTCGCGATGCTCAAGATGTTGAGACGCCGCCAGAGACCATGACACTGTGGCGAAAGTACCTCTTGAGCACAACCTTTCGAGTGGTCCTTGCCTCCGGTGAGGCTGTGCACTGGCTAACTGTCAAGCATCGCGAAGAGATGACCCGAAGGCGCGGCTTGCCATTTCCTAGCGCAACATTAAACTCGCTCGTTTGCATTTATGTTTGGGGAGCAGTTGCTGAATCTGCTTGCGCTTCCAGTTGGGCGCGCTTTCGGGGCGGTTCTTTGTGCCTTGCCCTTGTGTTCAGGTTCCAGGCGGTGCAGCGGACGGCCCTCCAGCGGGTCTTCGAGGTGGTTGCCTACTTGCAGCAACAGAACGCGCTGCCTGCCCCAGGTGCTGGCAAAACTTGCGCGGTCACTACCTTGGCTCACACTTACGCAAACTACGGCTGCACCGCTGGTGGAGAGCGCATCACGGAGAACTTCATCGTGGAGGCTGTGCGCTTGTGGCGCTCACTGCTGTCGCACAAGGAAAGCCGGGCCATTTTGTTGGAGCTCGAAGAGGAATTCGGCCACCGCAATCCGCTGAACGGTGTCAGCCGCTTGGCTGAGCTTGCAAAGGTGTGCCGCGGCAGCTCCGCAGAGCAACTATGGGTGCTTTCCACCGTCCAGGACCGACTTCGCAGCGGGCAAATGCAAGTTTCGGAAAACTTGTCCGCTGAGTGCTTGAGTGGCCGGAGCGCTGGTGGCAAGGGGCTGGTGCAGCTCTACCTCTACAAGCGCGAGCTGCAGCAGGACATCTTGCAGCGGCTCATGGCCATGCACCCTTTGCAGCCAGAGGTCGCGACCAAGATCAAGCAGATTTTCAGCAGCCACGTCTCTTACAGAGAGCAGTGCAAGCCCTACAGCGGCGAGGCCGACATCTCTTACACAGTGGCGTGGCCACGCTCTGGCCACTTGATCGCGTCCATCCTCGAGGACGGGCAGCCCTTCGCGCTTCGCTTTGCCTTTGTGCTTTTATCTTCCAAGCAAACCTTGTCTTTCAAGTTTTCTTTTCGGTGGGCATGTGCTTCCCTGCGCTCTGCCAGTGCTGCACTGTGTCAAGGACACAATCTACAGCAAGGAGACAGACCCCTTGCAAAAGGTTGCCCTGCGAGCTCGGAAATCAGTTCGGGAGTACTGGGAGTACGACGCTCCCAGCAAGCGGCTAGAGGAGTGGAAGAAAGCCTTGGAGCAGGACTGACGGGCCGTTGCAGTAACGCAAGTTTTAGAAACACGGCGCGACTACACATAGCAGGAGACTGGTGCCAATCTTCAAGACTCCCCAAGCCGCGCAGACAACGCTGTTGTCGGCTCTGTGGGTCAAGACGACGAAGGAGGCGAGGAGACCTGGGAGGACCGTGCCCGGCAGCTTGGTAGCGAGTTTGGTTGTTGAAAGCCTTTTGCGCCAGCGCTTCCGCTGAGGTTGCAAATGGCGCAAGCTGGCTGCCAAGACGCTCCTGTTCTGGAGCGTTTCGTGACCAAGGCTTCCCGCCTGGTGACGTCGCACGTGCAGCTTGTCACCATGGAGATGTCTGAGACCGAGCTGGCTGATGCCTTGTCTAACACCCCTGCGCTGCAAGTCAGTGGAACGCAGGGCCTGCAGTACTGCGCCCTCCTCCTGGATAGCAAGCTTTCCGGGGAGGCCGTGACAAGCCCACACATCCGCACGCCTGCCTACGCAGAAGATGCGTTCCGGAAGTTGGTGGCGGCCTTCACAAAGGCCAAGGGCTCCTGTGGCAGCGTTCTCCCTGGCTCTTTGGTCATGGTCGCAGATGCCGGCAAGATGGGCGGCCCGACATAAGATGTGATTTGCTGTCACGAGTTTCAAAGCACATTGTTGTTCAAACTCGGAGCCGTTTCTCTTGACTTCCAGGACTCACCAATACGGACTTCAAGCGCTTGTTCCTGGACGAAGAGTCCAAAGTCATCCGCGACAATAAGAGCACCTTGCTGTACCTGGCGTACAGCCACGAGCAGCTTGCTAAGCGCCGGCGAGCAACGAAGGTGCGCGGCGGGAACTTGCAGCTCATGGAGGTTCTCACTATCTTCTGGGGAGAAAGGCCGGAGATTCCCAGACGCGACCGCTTGGTCTACAAGCTTGGCTCGCAAACGAATGAAGGCAACCTTTTGTCCGCTATTCAGTACCAGCCTTGGCCACAGTGCTGGGCCCTGCCCTTCAGCAAGAAGAAAGAGCTGTTTGGGCCATTTCGCCGCCCAGTGGGCGGCACCACGGCGCCAGAGGGCGTGGATGAGGAAGTGGAAGAGCAGTGCCAGGCTGTGAGACGCAGTCGCTTCTTTCCTCTTTGTGCTTTAATGGGCGTGCGCCGTTGCCAGGCCACTGCGGACGCGAGTGCCGTGGAAGAGTTGCCGGGCGCCACAGGCTTGGCTGTGAACGCTGGGCGCGGCTCCTGCGCCAAGCGCGTGGACACGAACCTAGAGCCGGTTTTTTTCCACAGCTGGCACGAGCAGGCGGCAGAAGCCGTCTTTCGCCGACTTGTTTTGTGGTTTTGGCTTTGTCTGTTGCCCTTGCCCAATTTCGACCAGGTCTACAAAGAACTCTGCCATGGCTTCTGCATCAAGGCCCTGGTCGACGGCTTTGCAGGGTCGGGTGTGGGGGCGCTTGCGTGCATGAAAATGCACACCCCTTACACGGGGGTCTGCTTCAATGACGCGCGCAAGGAGCTTCTTTTGGACCACCTAAAGTCGCAGGCCTTTGCTGAGATGCAGGACAGCACAAGCGAGCTGTATGACCGGGAGTTGGCTGAGGCTATGGCCGGCGCAGCAGGCGGAGGCGCGCCCGCTCCTCAACCTCATGGGCGCGGGCGTGGTGGACGAGGGGGGCGCGGGCGAGGCGGCCGCAACGGCCAACCGAAACCGGCGCCTGCGCCCGTCCCTGTGCCTGACGATGACCAGTCGGATCCTGACAGCAACTCCGCCGAGTGAACGCCTAGATCTCCCACAACAGCTCCTAGCCCGAGCTTAGCTTCTCAACTCGCTGGGTCTGAAATTCAAAAGCAGCATTTATCCCAGCAAGGCCTTTCCCCCACGGGCCATGGAAAGGACATTGTTGTGTCAAGTTTGCTGTCCAGGCCGAAGTTGGAACGCAATGCTTGCTTAACGCTTGCTGCTGGTTGGCACGAGCCTCTCAGCCGATTTTTGTCAGACCAAGAGGCTTTGCAAAGAAGCTGCAGGTAGACATCTGCCCGTGAGCCGAGATGATACAAAAGCCGGCCGGCCTCCTTTGTGCTTTCACTTTTTCTCTTTGCAATTTCCGAGCTCCAAGGGCTGGACATGAAGCACATCGCAGCCTCTTTGGGCTTTGACGGAGGCCACTTGGCTACACGCCTTCTACGCAAATTAACGTAACGTGTCAAGATGCGCCGCGAGCGACTACTTTTCTTGAAAGGCAAAACCTGTCGCAGCAGAGCAAGTCCCCATTTGTTCAAGCATTCCCGGCCATAGCCTTGCGCTGGCAAGGGAGCGAGCCATGGGGAAAGGCCGCCCCCTTGCATGTGAGACTCGGAAGGCCACAGTGAAGCGCGATGTGGTGAAGCCGTCTCAGGCGAAGACTTTGGTGAAAGCGCGGCAGGTTTTGCCATTGGTCACCAAACCTTTGAGTGTTGGGTGTGACGAAGTGCTTCTGCGCGGCTGGCAAGGCCGCTCTTGGCTTGAGGCAGCGGAAGGTGACTCTTATGTCTGCCGCGCTTGTGTCATGCATGCCAAGGGGAAGTCAGCCCTGGCAACGCCTGGGATGGTGACAAGTGTCAAGTGGGGCAATTTCCGACGCCACGCGCAGGGAAAGCTGCATGAAGCGTGTGTCCGCAAGCTCCTAGGCGCTAAAAATGCTGAGCTCCCTGGGGCGCCAACAACGAGGCAATTCCAGGAACTCTGGAAAGCAATTCGCCAAGGACGCTCAGCTCAGAAGCAGGAGAACTCGAAGACCAAGGCCCTTGACATGCTGTGGTGCCTCTACGAGGCCATGCGGCTGAAGGACGAAGAGTTTTTGACCCAGCCAGGGGTAGTCATTGCTCTACACCGTGATGAAAGAAACCGGGTGATCCAGTGCGACTTTACAGCTGCTTCCTCCGACCTGTCTACTCGGTCGGGGGTGCTGCACTGCGCCTTCAACCAGGGTGGGGCTGCAGGCGTCCTCCAAGGCACCAAGGAGATCGTGCGAGCTGCTCTCACCAGCCTAGACAAGCAGGTGAAACATGGATCAGAAAATGCTTTGCGGAAAGCAGTGGAATTGGTCTGCATAGACGCCGCTCCAGACGAGGTGGCAGCTTCCAACGAAGGCCACCGACCAAGCTTCCAGGACTTGCAGCCCTACACGCCAAATCTGCGATGGATTGCAAGAGACAAAGCGCACGGTCTGCACAAGCTGCGGGCCAGAGTTAACAAAGTGTCCAAGTTGGTTCCTTTTAGTTTTTCCTTTGCAAGCCCGCGCCTGGCTTCAAAAACTGAGGCTGATTGCCCGCTCCTACAAAGCCTCGGATTTCCTCGACCAGCTCTTCCGGTCTTTTGTGTGGGATAAGGCATCCTTGGTTCAGCGCATCGAGAACTCGCCGATTTTTAAAATGTGGTTCCAGGAGTGCCAGCCATATGCCAGGGCCACTTTAGATGCTCGCGTGAGGTCTCTCAAGGCTGCCAAGCATCGAATGGCGAGCCATGAAAAGCCGCTATGCCGGCTAGTGCTGTACATTGAGCCTCTCATTCATGTGGCTCTGCGCATCCGCGCAGAGCGAAGCCAAGAAGATGTCTCTCACGATGCCAGCCGGTTCCTGGCAGCGCTGTCGGCGGAGAGCTACCTCCAGCTGGCTTTACTAGCTGACGCAGCTGTGGAAGTCGGGGACCTCTTGCGGGTGGCAGACGCGGGTGCTGGCATGAACACGGCGGAGCTCATCACATGCGTCCAAGACTTTGAGAAGCGCATCAGTTACTTGTTCTTGCACGGCGGGGTCTTCAGCTCATCCGGCTTCACTGCGTGGGCGCTCCACGTGCTGCGACAGCGGTACAGCTTTGCAGTTGCAGGCACGCAGCGGGAGTTTGGGGGCCCGCAGTTGCCAGGCGAGGCAGTCAAGGAGCGGTGTCTACGCCGCATGCAGGCCTGGCACAAGGTGGTGAACTCCGTGCTCCACGCCGTGTTCCCGGACTGGGAGCTTGCTGCGGCGTTCCATGTGTTTGCCTTGGATGGACCAGAGGACGCCAGGCGACCAACGCCAGGCAGCGAGGCAGAGAAGCACTTCCTACGTCTGGCAAAAGCTTTCCAGTTGGACGCAGGCGAGCTTGTTCGTCAGCTGCTTGCCACCCAAGTGCCTGCGCGCAGGATCTTTGCCAGCAGATGCTCAGAAGCCTCGGCGGGTTTTGGCCCAGCGTGGGCGCAAGCCGTGTGGCACGCGCAGAAGTTGGGGAGGCCGGTGGCTGCGCTGCAGGCATGCTTGCAGCGCTACTTGGCCTTTGCAATCAGCACCTGTGGCCTTGAGAGACGCTTCTCGCGGCAAGCGTGGTCTTTTGGAAAGTCTGCTGACCACCAATCCCTGGCGCTGCACGTGGCCAAAGCGAAGCTCCTGACGGATTACCAGGCGGCAGAGGAAGACGCCATCATCCAGAAGGCCTGGGCTTTTGTTATCTTTTGTTTTTGTCTTTCCTTTTATGTTTGCTTTGCCCGCGGGCAGGCGCAGGAGGTTTGGATGCAGCGGCACAGCCCAGCCAGGGAGTCCACTGGCCCTAGGTTTCACAAGGGTCAGCGCCAGGGGCCTCGAAAAGGCCGCACGCTGGCGGGCTTCTTGCGGCGCCGCAGGGAGGCTGTTTCAGAAGGTTGCAAAGCAGCTGGCGCAGCTCTTTCCACCGACCCGCTTCCGGCAGACATGTTGGGGGATTTCTGGACAGAGAAGCACGCAGAGGAAGTTGCTTTCCAGCAGCAGAAGCAGGCCTGTGTTCTTGTCCCATTTCTTGCAAGTTGCGCGCGCGCGCGCGCCAAACCATGTCATTGCGGCCCTGGCAGGTGCGACTGGCCCAAGAGGCTCATGAGCTGGGAGCCCTGCTGCCCGGAGATGTGCCAGATGAAGTTCTAGACGCAGCTCCTGAAGCAGAGCGCCGGCGACAAGCCAATGCTCGTCAGCGGGCGCGGCAGACAAGCAAGCGTGCGGCTGCTCTACAAGGCGCATTGCCAGACCTGACAGGGAGAGTTGTGTTCGTGCCGCCGGGCATGCCCTCATTGCAGCGGCTGGCAAGTGAGCGCGGTTTCCAGCTCACCGACCGCAGGGCTCAGGCCACCGTGTTTCTTGCAGAGTCCTTGGAAAGCATGTCGGAGAGAACTTGGGCGGCAGCGGTGCTTTGCGGAGGCAGCGTCATGACCTGGGACACCTTGCAGGAGATGCAAGGGCCGTGCGTTTCTTGGCAGAAGGCCTTGGACACAAGGCGCCGCGTGTACTGGACCCAGGCAGCTCAGAAGCACAGCCCGCAGCTGCACCAGCTGGTCGTGGAGATGGCGAAGACGGCGAGGCGCTGGAAGATGCTGGATGGCCAAGAAGACTTCGAGCAGCAGAAAGTGGAAGCGGCCGCCAGGAAGCAGAGCCCCGCCGTTCTCGCCGTGACACGGCCGTCAGAGAAGAAAGGTCTTCTTGAAGTGCTGGTTGCACGTGGTGCCAAGGGACAAAGGTCCACGCTCAGCACTCACATCCAAACTCCCAAGGAGTTTTTCCAGTTCATTGCAAAGCAAGATCCACAGCGATGTTGCACGGGTGTTTGCGGATATTGAACCTCCTAGCCAAGTTCAGCAAGTAGAGAGAGAAGAGAGCAAAGCAATGAGAGGAGGAGGAGACAAATGTGAAGAGAAGGAGGGAGAGGGAGAGAAAGAGAAGAATGAGGCGAAGAGAAAGGGGAGGAGGGCAGGGGCAAAGAGAGAGAGGAAGGAGGCAAGGGAGACGATAGAAGGAGCGGAAGAGCAGAGCAGCGAGCAAAAGACAGTGCAAGCAGCAAGACGAGAAGAAGACAGAGAGGGAAAGTCAAGAGCACGACAAAGACAAGGGGAGACAATGGAAGAGTAGGCAAAGCAGCAAGAGAGCAGAGAGGCAGCGAACTTGCTGTTGTCGCGCCTGGGGATGAGGCAATGCAGCAAAAAGGTGGAAAGCGAGCGCAGTCGCAGCAGGCTCGTCTTAAATCGCGAGCCCCGGCCACCCTGGCCCGCCTTCGCAGCCGGGTGGGGAAACCTGCCCTTAACACAGGATGAGTCAACCCGCCCCGCGCTGACCGTTTTTTTTCTTGCAGCAAGGAACGTTCTTCAGCCCGAACTCACAATCAAAGTGTTCCGTAGCTGGGCTGGAACTCGCAAGCGCATGGGGGGTCATCCCCCCCCGCATTGACGCCCGCTTTTGGGGCACCCTTCTCAACACAGACTCATTGCCCCTATCGCAAGCGAACGCACCGTCGCACGGGCAGATTTAAGGGGAGCCGTCCGAGCGGTAATTCACAGTTGTGTCTTGTCTTTGTCTTCACTTTGTGCTTTGTCACTACGCAGCTGCAGCTGCCATGCTTGCAGGGCTTTCCACCTTGTCTTTATGTTTGTTTTTGCCAGCGTGCTGGCAGAGTTTCTTTTGCATCTGCCCTTGTCAACTTTTTGCACTTGCCTTTGTCTTTGTCCTTGAACCCTAAGTCTGCTCATGTCTCTGCCTGTGGCTCGAGGGACCAGAGGGCACACGGGCAAACAACTGGTCAAGCAGCAGGCACGCGGCCAACTCAGCACCAAGCACAAGCACGACAGCAACCTGCGCAGACCCAGGACCCATGGCGGCAGCCATGGACTATGGCTTGTGGGTTGGCGGGGTGCCCGCCGGCATCCACAGCGGGAGGGTGTGGAGCTGGCTCTCGTGGGGGCGGTGGTCGGCGAGCCTCCAGGGAGCCGGCTGCCACTTCTCCATGCGCCGTCGACCGGGGCAGCCCGGGGCGGTGCTGCTGTGGTTCGAGCAGGAGGAGAAGCGGGACCTTGCGTGGAGCGAGCTGAGCAGTATGGGCTATGATGTCCGTGAGGTGGCGTCCCGGGCTGCGGAGGAGCCCGCTGAAAGGCCTGCCGAAAGGCAAGCGCCGCGTGCCGCGGAGCCATGCCCCCACTGCCAGATCTTGCTGAGGGCGCTGCAGAACATGTATAGCGCTTCGTACAGCTGCGCGGCAGCATTGCGCTTTTTGTCCTTTGTGGAGTCTGCGGTGTTTGCGCTTTGTTCTTAAGATCTTTTGTCCTTTGTCTGTACTGATGCTGCGCAGGGCGCACGCTCAAGGTGCCGTCGACTACATGGTCGCGAGCCGAGAGGCGGTGTACCGCCAGCTGGCTGCGGCCGGGTACGCGGTGCTCCCAGGACGTGCCTCAAAACAATCGATTTTGGAAGGGCCTGCCAGTGACTTGTCATTGTTGTGTTTTCCAGAAACCCATTGTGCCTTTTGCGCGGCCATCTTCTGTTGGACGGAGTGTTTTCTGAGTCCGCGCCACTTGCTGCTTTTCATCAGCTTCTGGCAAGTATGGCTGGGCGATCCTTGTCCGGCCCTGGAAGGACCCACGTCTGCTGCGGCTGGTCCCGACACAGAAGGAGCGCTCTTTTCAGTCGAAGCCTGTTTGAAACGGCCCTCGCTAGCAGGACGCGCTCCCACAGTTCCTGGCTCAGAGGCTGCCGGAGGAGGGCCACTCTTTCAGTCGAGTTCTGCTTGAAATTGGTCTAACAGGACACCCTTCCACGCTTCCTGCCAAAAGCACTCCTGCAGAGACCCACACAGGAGAACCTCAAAACTTTTCAGTTGCGGCCTGTCTGAGAGTGACCTGGCAGGACGTGCTCCCGCAGTTCCTGGCGCAGAGCACTTCATAGGAACAGGAGAGCTGTTCTTTTGAGTTGAAGTCTGAATGCGAGCGCCCGGGCAGGACGTATCCACTCAGTTCCTGGCGATACTGCCCCTGCAGAGCCCCGCGAAGCACCAGGCTTTTCGGTTGCAATCCATGCCAGTGTCTGTGTGACATTCGCGGCAGGCGCTGGCACCAATACAGGCGAGCATGGTCAAGGCCCGCTTTCCCAGAAACACAATACACGTCACACTCCGTGCCCCGCATCATGCCCTGGTGCTCTGCTAACGCGCTTGCTTTCGGGTGCGCCGCGGCCAGGATCTGAGCCGCGCCCGCACAAGCGCCCATCAGGCGCATAACCAAGTGCCGCCGCTTAAACTTGACCATGTGCACTGGTAGGAGGAGAAGACACGCAGCCGAGCAAACATGCCAAAGTGCATCACGGAGGACCGCCCCAATTTGTTGCAAGCCAAATGCGAACCCTGCCCTGTCAGGACATCCACGACCTGGCCGTGACCCGCAATTCGACCCGGAGATCTAGGCAAGACACTGCCCGCTCCCTTTTGGGAAAAAGATCTTTGCGCCGCTCCCGGCACTTGTGCTTTGTCTTTTGTACTTGCATCGTGGTCGGCTGCGGCTGCGTTTGTGGCATGTCCTGCTAGCACCTTTCGTCATGTCCGTTCGGCATTGCCAGAGAGCAAAAATAGGCAAAGGCAAGGCAAACCTGCCCTCCAACCCTGAGGCCACGAAAGAGAATGACAATCATGTAAACGTTGCGACAACTTATGTTTGCTTTTGCTTCGGTCCTCGATATGCAAACTGAGGGCTCTCCTTTGTCGTTTTGTCCTTCGAGTGGGCACTTGTGCTTTGTTTTTGGCTTTGCCCTTTGTCGAGTGGCAGGGCCGCTCTTTGTAGATGCGACGGCATCAGGGCCTGCACGAAACAAGGGTGCTGTCATCTGGCTTCACCTCGACGACTCCAGTTGTTGCAAGTGTTGCCCTGGCCATGGCATCTTTTGTTTCTAGCGCGTGATCAGTCTAACAAACTAGTGATGTATTTTGATCTTGCACCTTCGGCTTCTCCTTCTTCAGCCGCTCCCTTGCAAGCACGCCGCTGCAGAGCATTGGCTGTAGGCTAGGCAGCTGCTTGGTTAGTCTGGCCTGTCCCAGATGGAGGCGCTGGAGCTCCTCGAGGCCGGGCTGAGCACACAGCCCGCGCCAAGCCGTGGGAAGAGGCCAGCTGCTGACGCGGGCTTGACAGCGTTGGGGCCACAAGGCAAGAACTCGCGGATCGCGAGCGCGAAGCTTGCGGACACGCTGCCAGGCGCTCTGCAGGCAAAGGCCAAGGGCAAGGCACCGGACAAGGAGGGCCGCGAGAAGAAGAGCAAGCTTCTTCGGGGCGCGGCGGACAGGAAGACCAAGGGCAAGGCTCAGGTCAAAGGCGGCCGAGAAAGCAAGGGCAAGGTGTTGCAGGGCGCAGGGCGCCAGAGACTGAAGAACAAGGCTCAGGAGGAGATGTCGACAAGGCGGGAAAGAAAGGCTGATCAGGCGGCGCCCAGTGCGGCAAAGCCACCACCTCAGCGTGCTGAACAGTCGGACCAGCCTGCGCTTTCCAGCAAAGTGGCGCAAAGGGACAAGCCCTTCTGCTACAAAGGAGCAGTAATGGGCTACAAGGTGCCTCCAGAAGCAGGGCCTCCTCCGGGCCTTCAAGTACGCTCGCTCGTGGAAGGTGGCGGTGGATTTTGCAGGCGTTGCCACGTCCAGCTTGTCACTACAGATGCTGGGCGTTCCCTTCCGCCACGTGTGGCTGTCGGACAACGACGCTTCCTGCCAACGGATGCTGCGAGAGCACTTCCATGGCCAGGCGCTGGGCGACGCAAAGAGCATGGACTTGAAGCAGCAGGAGCCCCCCGATATCTATTTTGCCACTCCCCCTTGTCAGTCCTACTCCGTGTTAGGCAGTGGGGACGGCGAAGCTGACGCCCGTGGCGTCCTGTTGTTCCACCCGCTCAAGGTCTTGCGGCAACATCGCCCGTCACTGGCTTTCGTTGAGAACGTGGCTACGTTGCTCACGAAGCACAAGAAGTCCTTCCAGCGCTTTGTGCGCGCTGCGGAAGACATCGGCTACTGCGCAGTGAACAAGGACCAATTGAATGTCACCTTTCATTTGAGGTCTGGTTTATCAGACTCGAGGTTTGCGCCTTTCAAGGAAGAGCGCTGACTAACCCGCTAGCGTTTGCAGGACAAATGCCTCTACCAGTGCAACCAGCACGGCTTGCCTCAGAGTCGCCCACGTGTGATCTTGATCCTCGTCCGCAACGACAAACTGCGTCCAGGCGTGTGGCAGCCACCAGAAGAGTTCAACCACCACCTGTCTCTATCTATGGTGGCAGAGGGCCGCCGCGAGTTTCCGAACCTTACTGAGAAGCAACTGACGCACTAACTTTATTTAGCACGTGTTTGGGATTTGCTTACCCCAGCGGCGAAGAAACTCCCCCGGACTTGTGCCAACGGAAAAAACGCTTGCTGCAGGAAACTGGTGCAGCATGCAGAAGAGCATCAGCAGCTGATGGGCAAAGCGGATTCCAAGGAGTTCCTGGTGGTGGACATCGGCTGCTCTATGCAGTTTGCGCAGTCGAGGCTGGGCTGCGCTCCTTGCTTGACAGCGGCGCGATGCAGCAACACGAACGGCTACTACATCACTGGGCTGGAGCGCGCGATGTCCAGACAAGACATTCTCCGATGCATGGGGATCCCAGTGTCATTTTACCGCGCCTCCCGCGCCAAGGTAACAAGAGGCAAGTTTGGGCACATGCTCGGCAACGCAGTGCCTTGCAACTTGTGGATGCGCATCATACCGCGTGCGATGAAGGCTGCGGGAATGGTGAGTCCCCAAGCGCACGTGCCGGATTATTGGTGCGAGCTGCTGGCTTGGGCTCGGGCCCGCGGCTTGACCACGCCTGTGTAAAGACCTTGCAGCTGAGCGGCCGGCTTATAACCCATCGTTAAAAAGTGACGGCGCTGAGCTGCGCGTCTCTGATGTTTGCACTTCGCGCTTTCGAGTTTAACGTGTTTGCGTGCCAGCACGCGCAATGGAAACAAGCGCTGCCGGCAAATCTCGCTGGCGACTTCTGGCTCACGGGCGATTTCCTAGTTTCACTGTGGGGGAGTTCGGGGCTGGAGCCTTCCCGCAAGGGTTTCTCACGCGCTTTCGTCCGCTGAAGCTGCAGACAGAAGTCGGAACAGCGCTGCCTGCGCAACAAACTAAGCTAGTCGCAGAGACCTGAACCAAACTGGGCCAAACTCCTCGGCAGCGCCCGCCTCCTTTCAGGGCGGCTGTGGCGCATGCGGCCGTGTCGTATGGACCTTTGGGGCCAGCGCGTGTGGCCGCGCTGCCCGAATGACGGGGGAAGCCTACAAGAGAGGTTAAGTCACGCTCGTATAAGAGCGGGGCGCAGGGCTTATGCGCCTGCTCGGGCTCCCGCGCGGCCAATCACTGTGCCCTTCACAGTGCCTGCTGGCTGAAGGCCGCCCTGCATGTCTTCAGCCTGCTTCCCCTTTCGGATTTGTTCATGTGTCATTTGGCGGAGGCCGCCCAGGTGTGTGGCCTGCTTCCCCTTTCGGCTTTGTTCCTTTGTCATTTTGCGGAGGCCGCTCAAGTGTGGTCTGCTTGCCCTGTCGGATTTGTTCCTTTGCCATTTTGCGGAGGCCGCCCGGGTTTGCGGGCCTGCTTTCCCTTTCGGGTTTGTTGCTCTCTCAGACATGCAAGGATAATAACGGGAAGCCCCGAGGAAGCTGTTCGGCGTCTGCTCTGCTCAGCATTGGCGCCAATTCCCAGAACTTCCGCGCTGCTACAGGCGGCTCCTATGGCCCCAAAAACGACGCCAGTTTTTCGATGCTTCTGGAGGCCTAAAATTTCGGCGCTTCTAGCAGTCCTGTCTTGAAACCAACAAGCCATTGCGCGGACATCACGCGCAGATGATGGCTGGAGTTTGTGAAACGAAACCTGGGCTAAATTTAGCCTCAATTTAACCTCGTTTTTCTGGAAAAGTAATCTGAAACGAGGTTAAGTCAATGTTAGATCAAGATTAAATTTAGCCTGCGTTTAACCCGATCATATTAGTTGGGGGTTCTTGGTCAGAACCCGTCAAATTGTAAACATGATTTGACAGCGCGTCTCAAAACCTCCTTTTCGCTTGGCGCCACTGGAGCCGTTTCGGCGCTTCTCCCTGGAAGTGTCATTTTTGGCGCCGTGACCGCTAGCAGTTCGGAAAGCGGCGCGGCTAGAGGCTAAACGGGTCAGCTACACGGCAAACGCGTCATCTAGTGGCTCTTTAAAAGTACTAGACGGGACGGCTCATCTCCGGCTAGCAGTGCGGAAAACGGCGCTTGTGAAAACGCTGGGTTCTAGAGCGGCGCCGCGCCAGCCACGAAAGTTTGTATCATGAGCTTAGCGCCTCATGCCCTATCCGGCAACGAGCAAGAGTCGGGGGAGGCAGTGTGATTGAAGATCGCGCTTTTCACAGCAAGCAAGATTTGTGTAGGCTGTTCGCCTTGGGCCACACCGCTTCTGTCGTTCGCTCACACTTCTGAATTGCGCGTGGTTCAACCCACTGCTAGCTGCAAAGACCCGTTCAAATTGCACTTCAAGGACCACTGTTCACTTGACGCGCAGGCGATTTCACTGAGGCCTTGTTTGCTTTAGCAGAGCCAGAAAAATTGCCAGCCGGCCGCTGCCGTGTAAATCTCGAGCGCTGCCAAAAAGCTTGTCAGCGGCTGCGCCCGCCCCCGCTGAGGATGGTTGCGCATCTGGCCGCGCGCGCAGCCGTGTCGCCGGGAGCCTTGGGGGCCAACACGCGTCTGGTTGCGCTGCCCGCGTGACGGGGAAATCCTGCGAGACAATTTAAGCCATATGATAGGCCTTACGCGTATGAGCAAGGCGAAGGGCCTATGTTGGCCATGCCCCTTGAAAGCGCCTGCTGAAGATTCGGCACGCGCGGCGCAGTGGAGGTCGTTGCAGCGACAACACCGGGGGCGCCCTGCAGGTCTTCAGCCTGCTTCCCCTGTCGGATTTGTTCCTTTGTCATTTGGCGGAGGCCGCCCAGCCTGTGGCCAGCTTCCCCTTTCGGACTTGTTCCCTTGTCATTTGGCCTTTCGTTGTCTTCACGTCAGGCTGCTGCTGCTCATTTAGCCGTTGTTCTTTGGGATTTTTGTCATTCCTTCATCTTGAGATTTTGCGGCCTGAGCCCGGGATTGTGTTTGTGAGGGTTTGGCTCATTTCGCATTGCCGCGTTTGGCGGCCCTAGGCTTTCATTTTTGCCACGCGGCGGTCAAGCCATGGCCAAAAGACCGCGACCAGGCCCAAAGCGAGCTAGAGGCAGCCCGGTGAAGGCCCTTTGTGCATACAAAGCTTGCAAGAGCGGCTTGGATGTCAAGAACACGGGCAAGCAGCTGTGCCTGAAGATGACGCACGTGAAGCCAGAGATGTGCCGCCCCATCCGAGGCAACAGCAAGTGTGCAAAATTCTGCTGCGCGACGCACATGCGTCGGTGCCGCAGCAAGAAGCCCGCAGGCAAGAAGAGAGGGCCGCGGGAGCCCTTGTCGGAAAATCAAGTGGTTGCTGTCTTCAACGCCCTGTTGGAAGTGGGCGCCCCTTGGTGCGCGGCTCTGGTACTCTTGCAAATAAGCCTGGCCGAAAGAGCCAGCGCCGTGATCAGCTGTCAGTACAAATGGCTGAGCCTGGGCCCAGACGAAGAGGCTTCCGTGTCTGTGCCCCGGGTGAATGGGAAGACATCGGCCAGAAAAGTGCCTCTTGCTGAGGGCATGGCTGCCTTGCTGCGCCGCTGGCTACATGGCAGCCCCCTGCAAGGACATGGGGGGGCACAGTGGCCCTTCCCAGATCAGCCAGACTTGCCAGACAGCTTCCTCTTCCCAGGCGCGGCTTTGTTTGGTTTTGATTCTTGTTGGCGTGAGGCGTTTAGTTGGAAAAAGACATGCTGCTGCTTTGCCCAGGCCTCCTCCTGGGGCAAGGCCAAGGAGGTTCCAAAAGGAATTGGGGTCGGCCAGTGACGAGACGGGCCTACTTGCTCCGCCTTGGCGACGCTGTGCAGCTTTTGAGGAGACAGCGGCTCCACGCCAAACTGGCAGGGGAAGCTCATGAGTTTCACGGGTTCGGTTTGAACGGTATAGGCACGCACTCGTGCAAAAAGACTTCTGTCACACTGTTGAAAGTTGCTGGAAGCTCAAGCGCTGTGATTGCGAAAATCGCGGGCACCAGCGCTCGAACTCTGGACGCAGTGTATGATTGCGCAACAAGCGCGCGGCAAAAGGCCGCTCTCAACGCTGGGCTGGGCAACATTTACAGCCAGGTGCATTTGCGAGGCAAAGCTTCGCCGATGCCCGCGCAGACCGAGCCGAGCCTGTCAAGCCGAGGAAAGGCTCTCGCCGCGTTCTGCCCACGGTGCGGCGCAGCCCGCAGTGATGCGAATTGGCTGTGTTGCCCGATGTGTGGCGCCCCGTATCCTTTGATGTGAGGCACGGATGGTGCTTTTCGGCTTGGAAAAAGCGCGAGGGAGGCGATGCGGCTTCCACCAACAAGACGAACGTTTGTTAGTGATCCAGACTCGCAGGCATTGAGCACGCCTGTAGACAAAGCGCCTTCTGTTTTGAATGAGACTACCGGATTTGAACCAGCCTTTGGCACCAGACCTGCGAGGGCGCGCCCTGCAACGACCGGCCGGGCCGATTGCGTTGGCTTCCCTTTTGGCTTCCCTGACCCCCCGGGTTAGGGAAGCTAAAAAGGGAAGGCATTCCGTGTGTCTTTTTCCATCACGCGCCCGCCCCCTAGATCAAAACCGAAGCGTCAAATGGCAGGATGCCGCAAGACATAAGACGTCGCAAAGCTGTGTCGCGGGTGAGTTTTTCATGCCTCTGGTAGTCACTAAGCTTGCTGGTCACATTGTCAATGGCGACCATCTGCTGCTTGGATTAGAAAAGTCGCCTCTGCGGCTTGCCCATGATCGCATGTCGCAAGAAAGCAAAGGTGGAAGCAACTTCTTCTGAAACACACTGAGGCTCCAACAGCTCCTCTTAAAGTCTGGGCAGGTTACTGCGCGGCAACTTCGCCCGCTGCGCGTTCGACGCCCCTGCGCTCGGCACGCGCGTAGCGCAGCTGAGGGACCTGGCGGTGCACTGCCTCCGTCAGCCGGCTCACGTCGTCCAGGTGCCGCTGCCCCTCCTGGGCTAGCCGGCGTTCCCCTAGCCAGGCGTTGAAGGCCTGCGCCTCCTCCAGCTCTCGCTGGCGCTTCAGCAGCAGCGGCTGCAAGTTGTAACTGGGGTACGTCCTGCGAAACCACTGGAGCATCTGAGGCTCGTTGCGAGG
The DNA here is from genome assembly GCA_963377175.1 of Effrenium voratum. Classification (NCBI taxonomy): domain Eukaryota; class Dinophyceae; order Suessiales; family Symbiodiniaceae; genus Effrenium; species Effrenium voratum. The sequence continues at coordinate 27,929 of CAUJNA010001978.1, forward strand.
TTCTAGGGACATCATGGTTTTTACACTAGGACGCTAGCTCCCGCCGTCAGCCGGTCGTACGCCGACTGCCTCTCCAGCCATGGCGCGCTCGCTTGGCCGAGGCGCTTCTACGGGCTTGGGCCGTACCTCTCTGTGTACCTCGGGCTCGGGCTGTACCTCGGGCTCGGGCTGTACCTTGGGCTCTAACTGCGGCTCGGGCACGGGCGCTGCCTTGGGCGCAGCCTTGGGCTTGGGAGCTGCCTTGGGAGCTGGCGCGTGCCTTGGCCGCGGGCGCTGCCACGGGTGCTGCCTTGGGTGCAGCCTTGGGAGCCGTCTTGGGCTTTGTGGGAAATCTCACCCTCTTGGGACGGAAGGGGGAGTCCGCCTCATACGCCGGCTCCGTGGGCAGGTCGTCGATCATTTTTTTTCTCTTCGCCAGGTCGTCGATCATTTTTTTGCTCTTCGGCAGGGGCAGCTCGGGCGGCTTGGGCTTGTTTTTGCTGCCCGGGGGCCTGCCTCTAGGCCTTGGCGCCGGTTGCGCTTGCTTCATCGGTGTTTTAATAGAAAATATTTTTTTAAAAGACCTTCGGGGAATTAGACGTGATCCAAAAACAGCACGAAGGACAACGACGAGCCCCGCAGTCGGACGACTTGGCCTTCGAGGTCTGTCAGCCGGAAGCGCAGGTGTCTCAGGGTGATGGGGCCCCTAACGGCCATGAAGTGCCCGTCATCGGAACCGGTCTCCACGATGGTGCCCACGCCGCTCTTCAGCGTTATCTTGGACAGGATGTCGTCCCCCAGATTGCCCAGCACGCGGCTGGCGTTGGCCAGCTGGGGGCAGCGCAGGTAGACCACGTTGTAGCAATTCATGCGCACGAACTCGAAGACCTGCTGCCCGCCGGAGACGAAGCTGGGGCCCAGCATGTGATCGATGCTGAAGGGCTTGCTCGGAGAGGCGCCCGGCGAGGTGGGGTAGTCCACAACGTTAGGGAACTGCTGCTGCAGCTCCAGATCGTTCAGAATGAGGCGGTTGCCGTCGTAGGCTACGCTGAGGCTGTTCGTGGTCTCGCTGTAGGCGGCAGTAGCGAAGTTGGAGCTGATCCAGGCGGCCAGCCGGGAGCCCGTGTAGGCGCCCTCGGGCAGCAACGCCCAGTTCAGAGTCCCAAGCGCGGCGTCTACCCAGTACAAGTAGCGGCCGCGATCAGTCGAGAGGAAGCTGTCGGCGATTCTGATCTTATAGACGGCCAGCCGGCGTCGCTCTGCAGATGCAGGGACTCTCCCAGGTCTACCTCGAAGTCGCTGTCCGAGCCGGCTACCCTCTTGCGGCTGTCCACGTAGATCGTCGTCATTCTTTTCTTTAGGAAGCCACCCGTTCTGCGAACGACGGGCGGCTGGACTGCTGCGACGGAGGTGCAGCAGGAGATATTCTCGCACCTCGCATTGATGAGCGTAGAGCTAGCGAACAGCTTCTGGCCCAGGAAGCTGAGCGCCGCTCCCATCGGCTTCTTTTTCCAGAGCGAAGCGCTCTTCGAAGCGCAAGTAGAACATCTCATTCTTTGGCTTGAGGTAGTAGACGAAGAGGAAGCTGTAGGGCTCTCGGGTCGCCTGCTCGTAGATCCTGTGCAGCTTGTCCTTCGGCAGCAGGGCGCTGAGCTCTTCGATGACGGCCTCCAGCTCGTGCTGGTTGCGCAGCCTCCAGCAGCAGAGGAATTGCTGATTGACCCGCACGGCTGCGCTGATTAGTCTCAGCTTCTGTGAGCTAACCCAGGTGCTGATTTGGAGGTGCCGACCCCTGATAAAGAGCGTGTCCAGGGCGCCGTGGGCCTTGTGCAGCTGTGGGCTATCTGCGAAGTCGTCGCAGATTATCAGCACCTGATACAGCTTCTTCATCTCCAACATCTTGGATGTCTCGGTGATCTTGCGCTGCCTCTGGATGATGTCCCGCAGCGCTGCCTCGTCCCACTCGTCGTAGTAGGCCCTCTCCCGTTCGGTATTCACCCCCAGGTCCTCCTCTATGTACTTCTTGACGGGGATCCAGCCATCGTCGATATTGATGGACGGACTGAAGATATAGATTTTCTCGAAGACTCCGCGGTATTCAGCGCCACGGTTTTGCCGGACTTGCTGGGGCCGAGGAAGATACCTGTACATGGTACCAGGGGCACCACGGGGTCCGAGGGCTGTTTGCTGCTGTACTCGGCCGTAGGAAACAGCTTGATCTTCCCCATGACTTTGTTCCTTTGCCTTACTTGCCAAATTCGACGCAGGGAAGCCGGGCAGTGAGACCGGGATAAATCTAAAGGCTGGCATGCAGCTGAAGTACATGGGAAGCAAATCGTGGTTGGCTCCACACGTGGACCGGCTGCTGGGGGACGTCGCTGTGCTTCACTCTCCCTTCTTCGGCTCTGGAAAGCTGGAGTACTACCTCGCAACCCGGCGTCCGGCCCTGAAGGTGCGTGGTGTCGACGCCTTTGAGCCCGTCGCAAACCTGCACCGCTGCTACTTAAGGCAAGACCCGGTCTTCCTGCGCTCCTTGCTGCGCCTGGCAGGGCGCAAGATAGACAGGCGCTTCTACTTCAGTCGCCTCCTGCCGGGCACTCAGAGAGGCCGCGCCGGGCGCCGGGCTGCCTGCTCATACGTCCTGCTGCGCAACAGCTTCTCGGGAAAGTGGGGCTCCTTCACACAGCAGCGCCCGCTGGCGCTGAGCAGCGTGCGGCGTATGCAGCGGGCACCGCGCAATGTGACCGTGCGATGTCAGGACGCTCTGGGCTATCTACGCGCTCTGCCCCGCCAGGCGCCCCGACAGGCCGTATATGCCGATCCTCCTTACATCTTCCCAGGCCGCAGCATGAACTACTATGGCACGAGGAGGCGGGGGCATGACCTGGCCTTCCACTCGGAGCTCCGAGACGCGCTCTTCGCAAGCGGCCTGCCCTTTGTTCTGAGCATAAACGACGTGCCTGAAGCCTGGGAGCTCTACAGCAGGGCAGGCTCCATCACAAGGCTGTGCTCGGGCAAGAACGGCTCCAAGCCAGAGCTGCTGGTAGTGCATCAGGGCAATCCTGTGTGTGGCGCAGGAATGGCTGGGGCAATCCTGTTGCCAGCGCAGGATTGAGGCGGCAATCCTGTGCCCAACGCAGGATTGCCAGGCCCGCACCAGGCCCGCACCAGGCCCCAATCCGACTTTGGTATGGAGCAAGGTCGGATTTCCGACTTCGCTTTTCCAAGCCTTTTGCGCACTTTTCGGCCCCAAAGAGAGCGGTGACGAAGCGGTGACAAGTGGTGACATGCTCGGCGGGCTGGAATTCGCCGCTTTTCCGGCCCGAAAGCGGAAAACTCAGCAAAGTGGTCGTCTGGAGCCCGCTTTCCACCGAACACCTGCGAATTTGGAGGCTTGGGCATCCCACTTGCAGTCCGACACGAAAAACGGACTCTTCGGACTCGACCGTTTTTAGCGCTTTTTGCACCAAAAAACGGAGCCGGATGGAGCGGTGACAGTGGTGACAAGCTCGGCGGGCTGACGGACCACCTCGGCGGGCTGTCGGACATTCCTGGTCCTTGTGGGCTGCCGCGAAACCTGCGGAGAAGGAGCTCGGAAACTGGGCCTGGTTTTGTGCACTTTTGCACCCAAAAAGCGAGTGGTGACAAAGCGGTGACAAGCGGCGACAGGTTCAGCGGGCTGGAATTCGCAGGCTTTTCGGGGCAGAAAACGGAATTCGGAGCACGGCAAACGCGTGAAGCCGGTTTTCGGCGGAAAACGAGCGAACTTGGAGGCTCGGGCGCCACTTTCGACGTCTGGCACGAAAAAACGAACTTTTCGGAGTTGGCCGTTTTCAGCGCTTTTTGCACCAAGAACGGAGTGGTGACAAAGACCGGTGACATCGGAAAAACGTTCAGCTGGTTGAAGAATTTGCTGTTTTGGAGCGTTTTTGGGACCAAAATCACCCTTGAATTAGGTTACTATAAGCAGCCTTTCCTTACTACTCCGGACGGAGCGAGGCTGGACAACGGCATGCGGCTGAAGAACCAGGAGCTGCTGCGGGCCACCCGGCCGAGCCACGCAGTGACCTACGCCAGCTGCCAGGGGCTCACCCTCCACAACCGCGTCCGCCTGGACCTGGAGTCCTGCCACCTCACGCTGCGCCACCTGTACGTGGGCGCCTCAAGGGCCACGAGCTCCGAGCTGCTGGAGGCGGCCTAGAACGGGCAGCACGGCGCCTCCAGGGGCTCCAGCATGAGGTGGCGCACCTCAAAGAGCGCCCCACTGCCTGCCCATCAGCCACACGTGCCGGGCCTCCACAAGCGCGCGGCCCCTGCGGCGCGCGAACTCCGCGGGGCGCGGCGCGCGGCGAAGCCTGTGCAGGCCCGGCAGCCGCTGCGAGGCGTGGCAGGACGGCAGGCACCTCCGGGCCGCGCAGCGCGGGCCGCGGCTGATGGAGGGGCAGTACGAGAGGGTCAGCCAATCGCGCGAGCTGCTCTACAGCGTTCCTGCTGCGCTGTGCGAGGAGATTGCGCGCGCGGCCACGGAGGAGCTTGCGGAGCGGCTGAGCATTCCGGACTAGGCTTCCTCCCATGGGAAAAGCCCATTTTTCCATGTTTTTGCATGTTTTGGAGCGGTGCCACTAAACACCAAAAATGGCGCAGAGGGGCACCCCCCGCCTTTTTTCTCATTTTTTGGGCGCACTCAAAAGCGGTGTCACTCTGCATCAAAAATGAAGCAGAGGGACACCGGGCCTTTTTTTTGCCGTTTTTGCTCAACTTCAAAAGCGGTGTCACGCTGCATCAAAAATGAAGCAGAGGGACACCGGGCCTTTTTTTGTCATTTTTGCGGCGCATTCAAAAGCGGTGTCACGCTGCATCAAAAATGAAGCAGAGGGACACCGGGCCTTTTTTTTGCCGTTTTTGCTCAACTTCAAAAGCGGTGTCACGCTGCATCAAAAATGAAGCAGAGGGACACCGGGCCTTTTTTTTTTTTTTTTTTTTGTCATTTTTGCGGCGCATTCAGAAGCGGTGCCACTCTGCATCAAAAATGAAGCAGAGCGGCGCCGGGCCTTTTTTTAGTCAAGCGCAGAGACACCCGTGCCGGAGAGCGTCACCAGCTGGTAGGCCACCAAATGAATGAACAGGTCCGTCATCGTGCCGTCCAGGCCCTTGAAGGTGAACCGGGCAAGGTCACCCGAGCGGGTGCTGACACCACTCAGCGGCATCTTGGGCACGCGCTCGGTGGGAAAGCCGGCAATGAAGCTGTGGCGCAGGTAGCCCACGCGCGCCGTGTCGTCGTAGGTGCCCGCGAGGACGGAGAGGAAGTGGAAGTGCTCCGAGGCTCCCTTCATGGGGTTGTGAGGGTACTGCAGGCTGCCCAGCTGCATCTGAGACTCCAGGAGGCTGTCCTCCTGCCTGGCCGCGCCGATGGGGGCCACGTCCTGCCCCGGGTTGGCCAGCAAGTGGATCTTGGAGCCCGCGTCGTTGTCCCAAAAGGTCACAAACGCGCCCAGGGACCTTCCTGAGAGGAGCACGCGGTTGAAGGACTCTACCAGCGCAGAGTCTAGGACGACCTGGGAGGCCAGAACCCGGACGTTCTGGATCTCAAAGTCGGTGCTCAGTGTGGCTCCGGACGGGTGCGCCCCGGCGTTCTCGGACCACAGCGCAGTCGTGGCGTCCGCGAACTCAATTTCTATCACCAGGTTCAGCTGCGGCGGCAGCATCTTCCCGCAGCGCAGGATGCCCACCATGGTGGGGCGCAGCAGCACGTCCGCGTAGCCGCCCTGGTGCACCGCGCGGGCGATGCGCGGGTCGTTCACTTCGTCGAAACCCCTCCATGGCCTTGTTGCGGTTGTACTCTCTGCCCTTCAGCAGGTCGTGCACGGCCACGGTGCGGCCGTAGTAGTTGATGTCGTCGCAGCGCTGGCCGTTGGCGAAGACCTGGACGCGCTGGACGAAGCAGGCGGGGTTGGGCGTGGCTGGGGCCAGCGGGTTGGTGCCGTCCGTGTTCCTGACGCGGAAGGCGATCTTGATCGACTCGGGGTCGATGAAGGACGTGCCGCTGGTCAGCGGGATGCGGCAAACCCGAGAGGTTGTGGGGGAGAACGAGCTCAGCGAGCTGGGGAAGTACTGCACGTCATGCCGCGCCGTGACGTAGCTGGTGTTGCTTGTTTTCAGCTTGTAGTCCAGGCTCTGCATCAGCTCATCCTGGGCTCCGGCGGTGACTACCTCCATGCTTGTTTATATACACGCATTTTGACTCGTACGGCGAAGGAAAAAACTATTCTTCCAGTGCGTACATAGATGTACGGACGAGAAGAATAGCGTTTTGTGGCGCAAAACCGTGCAAAAGCTATTACTCCAGTGTCTATATTGATATAGGCACTGGAGTAATAGCAGTTTTCAGCGCAAAACCGTGCAAAAGCTATTAGCCTCGTGCCTACATTTAGGTAGGCGCTGGGCTAATAGCATTTTTGTTGCGCAAAAACCGTGCAAAAGCTATTACTCTAGGGTCTATATTGATATAGGGCCTGGAGTAATAGCATTTTGTTGCCCAAACCGTGCAAAAGCTATTACTCCTGTCCGTACATAGATGTACAGACTAGAGTAATAGCATTTTGTAGCGCAAAACCGTGCAAATTTGGCAGCCTCAATGTCTCGCGCCAGCTGGTCAAAGCTGGGCGGAGGCAGGCTCCGGCGTGACTGCCCGGAACTGGAGCTCGCCCGTGAGCTCTGGGGCTGGGGCAGAGCCACGGGGTTCAGGCCCCAGGAGAAGGGGCGGCGTGTTGTTGGACTGCGCCTGCGCGCGGAAGCCGGACTGCGAGGAGGCGCGGCTGCTTGCGGGGCTGCCGGACGTGCTGCTGCCTGAGCGCAGCGTGAAGTGCTAAGGCTGAGTGGCGTCATTTATGTGACGTTCTGCGCGGCCGCGTCCTCGCTGCCCTGCTGGGGCCGGAAGAGCGTGTTCTCCAGCACCCAGCCCGTACCGTGCGCAAGGCCGTAGGCTGCGCCGTCCGCAATGCCCACGGCCAGCCCCGCCGTTGCCGCCGCGCCAACTTCCGCCGCGCCAGCCAACGTTCCAGCAACCTCGCCCGCGGTGGGCGCCCTCGGCGGCAACGGCAACGCCTTCGGCAACCTCGCCCTCCTCCGCTGCCACGGCCGCCGTCTCCTCAACGGCCTGCGCCGCGCCACGCTCCACCTCCTGCGCGCGCTGCCCTGCCTCATCCACATCACTGGGCCGGCCTATGATCTGCGGAGGCGGCTGCGCCGGGCAGCACGTTCCAGGCGCACGTACTCCGCCGCGTCCTGGGGCAGCTGAGAGCGGAAACGGCTGCAAGTCCCGCTGCGGCAACTGACGTTGGTCCGGATACCATCTCACCGTGAGCCCGGACGGCAAAGCATGCGATAAACCGCTGTGCTGGCTTGACAAGGCAAGGCCACACGGCTCTTATGTCTTGCATGTTCCAGGTCTTGGCGAACCACACCACTTGGGAGAATGTAATTGCCCAGCTAGTTCGACTTGAAAAGGCTGGTGTATGGGTTATTGGGGTCCGCAATGCGCGCCCAGGTGACTTGCGGGATGTCTTCAAGGCAATGCAAGGTGCAACCTGAAATTTCCAAGATTTTGGAGCCCGCTGTAATCCACAATCCCGGCAGGCTGTAACCAGTTTTGCCCTGCGCCTACGCGGTCCGCTGCCGCCTGCGCGCCGTCTGCAGTGCTGCGCAGACGGTCCGTGATGGAGGGCGGCCCCTGCCCGTTGCTGGCCAGGGCGCCGGCCTCGGGGTCTTCCGCCAGGTCGTCCTCAACAAAGCGGGTTCCGCCGTACCCTTGGCGTCCGTGGCCTCTGCGCGAGTGCGGAAGCCGTCCTCGGGATGCAGGGGCGTGTGCTGCAGGGGCCAAGGGTTGGGGGTCCTTGCTGGACTGTGCAAAATCGTCCAGGTAGAAGTGGCTTGTGACAAACAAGGTGGCCTTGCGGTCCGGCTGATCCAGGGGCAGCGGCTTATTCCGCTCAAGGTAGCCCACCTGCTCAAAGCGCGGGCGCTGGTTGAAGCCGTGCGCCCGAAGTGTCTTCATTTACTGTTGCGCAACTTCGCCCGCCACCCGTTCCACGCCCCGGCGCTCGGCCCGCGCGTAGCGCAGCTGGGGTACCTGGCGGTGCGCGGCCTCCGTCAGCCGGCTCACGTTGTCTAGGTGCCGCTGCCCCTTCTGCACCTGCCTGCGCTCGCCTAGCCAGTTGTTGAAGGCCCGCACCTCCTCCACTTCTCGGTAGCGCTTCAGCAGCAGCGGCTGCAAGTTGTTACTGGGGTACGTCTTGCGGAACCACCGGAGCATCCGCGGCTTGTTGCAAGGCTCTATAGACATCATGCTTCTATACCAGTACACTTGCGCCTGTGGTTAGCCGGTCATAAGCGGACTGCCTCTCCAGCATGCGCAGGGCGCGCTGCTGCTCTCTTGTAAGCTAGGGTCTCAACCGGTCTCCGCCGGTGCCTCCGCCGGTGCCTCCGCGTGTGCCTCTGCTGGCGCCTCCGCCGGCGTCTTAAGTGGGAGCGGCTTTGGCTTGCGCTTTGGAGCAGCCGGCTCAGTAGGCACGTCCTGCTTAGGTTTGTTCTTGCTCCCAGGGGGCCTGCCCCGCCGTTTCGGTTCCGGCGCAGCGTCCGGCACAGCGTGTGGCGCAGCGTGCGGTGCCTCCGGCGCAGCATGCGCCTCTTGCGCCTCTTGCGCCTCCGCCTCGTGTTCGGTCGGCTCGATTTAATTATACGTGTTCAAGATATAACACGAACGACAAAGACGACCCGCGAAGCTGGACGACGTTGCCGTCCAGGTCGGTCAGGCGGAAGCGCATGTGCCTCAGGGTAACCGGGCCCCTGAGGGCCATGGTCTGAGCCCGTCTTCACAATGGTACCCACTCCGCTCTTCAGCGTGATCTTGGAGAGGATGTTGTCGCCCCAGGTCAGCTGGGCGCAGCGCAGACCTCGTTGTGCGCCATCATCTTCACGAACTCAAAGACCTGCTGCCCGCCGGAGACGAAGCTCAGGCCCAGCGTGTGGTCCACGCTGAAGGGCTTGGTGGGAGAGGCGGGCGGCGCGGCGGGGTAGTCCGCCGCGTCGGGAAATTGCTGGCGCAGCTCCAGGTCGTTCAGAATGAGCCGGTTGCCGTCGTAGGCAACGCTCAGACTGTTCGTGGTCTCGCTATAGGTGGCGGTGGCAAAGTTGGAGCTGATCCAGGCGGCCAGCCGGGGGCCAGTGTACGCGCCCTCGGGCAACGACGCCCAGTTCAGCGTGCCCAGGGCGGCGTCAACCGAGTAGAGGTTGCGGCCCCGGTCCGTCGAGAGGAAACTGGCCGGGCGTCGCTCTGCAGGTGCAGGGACTCCCACAGGTCGACCTCAAAAGTCGCTGTCCGAGCCGGCCACCCTCTTGCGGCTGTCCACGTAGATCGTCGTCATCCTTTTCTTTAGGAACCCGCCCGTCCGGCGGACGACGGGCGGCTGGACGGCGACGGAGGTGCAGCAGGAGATGTTTTCACACTTCGCGTTGATCAGCGTGGAGCTGGCAAACAGCTTCTGGCCCAGGAAGCTGAGCGCCGCTCCCATCGGCGTCTTTTTCAAGTGCAAAACGCTCTTCAAAGCGCTTGTAGAACATTTCATTCCTCGGCTTCAGGGTTACTCTTCACAGATGCTTGCTATGAGAAGGGGGCAGCTTGGGCGTGTGGGCTCGGAGGAGTGCTGTTTGGTCCCACGGGTGAGCTACACTCCTTCTTCTCACATTGCCTTAATGACGAGCAAAGGGAGGCTCTTGGTGAACTCCGCAAAAAGACAATCATCTTCGAAGCGGAACTGCTGAGTGTTTGCATCGCGTTCGCACTTTGGTGCCGTCTCTTTGCAGGCCACCCAATTGTGTGTTATGTGGACAACAATGCGGTCCGTGATGTTCCTATTTCTGGCCGTGGAAGGTCCAACATTGCCAAGCATCTTGTGGAGGTTTTGTTGAATCTTGAGGACAGCCATTCGGTCTTGACGTGGATTGCGCGTGTGCCTTCGCCATCCAACGTGAGCGATGGACCCTCACGAGGTTCCACTTCCGTGCTGGAGGCCCAGAATGCGACGTGTTGCAATGTGGAAAATTTACTCAACATCCTACTAAACGAGAATAGCTTGACGGTTAAGATGGGGTGATGATAAAGCAAATTGTGCTGCTTGCGCCCGTGCACAAGTGTACCAGACTTGTGTATTCAATGACCATTCCGACTCAGATGCAATCTTGGACATCCCACTGTCACCACGAGAAAAGGAGCGTCGACTTTCAATCTTTCGTGATGTGGGTTGTATATATTTATTTATTTGTGTGCTTTCCCTTTCATAGGGAGTTACTCTTAGGTTCACAATGCTATCTCTCAGGTTGGCGTCTTTGGTTTGGCTCAAGAAATAAGTAAGCGGTCACTTGTGATAGCACGTTATTTTGTGAGCCAACCAAAGTGAAAAACAGTGGTTTTTCAAGCCAGCCTGTGAGTGTGTGTCATGCCGCAGCATGGGCTGAGGTGGGTGGGTGTCTCCGTTCTTTCGGTGCACCTTTTTGTCCCGCCCGCCGCCCTAGATCACTTGCAGTTACCTTGCATCCACTTGTGTGCAAACTTGCAACAGTGGCACCAATGATCGAAACTCTCGAGCAGTGTGCCAACTAGGTCATGCTAAAGCCAATTGTGCTGCTTGCGCGGGGTGATGATAAAGCAAATTGTGCTGCTTGCGCCCGTGCACAAGTGTACCAGACTTGTGTATTCAATGACCATTCCGACTCAGATGCAATCTTGGACATCCCACTGTCACCACGAGAAAAGGAGCGTCGACTTTCAATCTTTCGTGATGTGGGTTGTATATATTTATTTATTTGTGTGCTTTCCCTTTCATAGGGAGTTACTCTTAGGTTCACAATGCTATCTCTCAGGTTGGCGTCTTTGGTTTGGCTCAAGAAATAAATAGATACAAATTGCAATGAGACAGTGCGAGAGATGAAAGATCAGTTTGCTTTGCTCATGCAGCTCATCAGAGCGAGACTCAGTGGAGAAGGTGATGGATCAGAATCAGATGGAGAAGAACCTTCTGACGCAGACTTCAGCTACAACGTACGTGAGGGGCATTACAATGAGCTCATCCGGTTCATGTCGAGGACTGGAGAGCCTGAACCTGAAGATGATGAAGCACGAGAGTCAGACACTGGTGCAGTCGATGGTGAGACGCTGGCGGAGGAAGCGAGGGAGCATAGACTTCGCAGAAGGCGCCAAGCCTTTGACTGACTGGATGTGTGATGCAGTTTTCCAGATGGCATGGTTTGCGAGAAGTGGAGCCCGGTTTACTTTGGTGGGAGTAGGACCTTAGAGTTTCACTCTTGGCAACCAATTGCCCTCTTTTTGCTTCGGCAGTTTGAAGTGAGCATTGCTTTCAGCATAGCTGATACGCATGCTCAGGCGGGGTGATCAAACTTTGTGACCCCTGGATACTCCATTTCAACATGATGGCATGTCATGGACACTTGTATAGGTTTGTCATGGTTTTCCTGCAGTTGCTCTTGAATAAGCTTGAGCTTTACATACCGAAGGCTTTTGATTGCGTCAAGGAAAAGTGATCGAATAGAGATGTCTATCGATGCAATCGGTCTGGATGCACGTGACCGCCTGATCGAGGATGAGGACTACGAGCCTGAATTGTTGCAGAGTGACGAGAAGCGACTGCTTGACGATGAAGTCGATCAGATCGCTGGTCTACTGCTCGACGATGGCCCGGAAGTAATCGCCAGAGATCGGGGGGACCATGCAGGAGAAGAAGATGCTAGACCGAGCTCCTCAAAAGGGAAAGGAGATGGACACCCTAAGGGCGATGAAAAGGTTGCGAAGTCCGACCTTCCACACGTGTCAGTTGGGCTACCCGGGGATGGTATCACGTACGTCAACGACGATGGCAAGGAGGTTAAGATCGACAAGGCCGGGAGACCGTATCCTGTCGGGAAGGACGGAGTCAGGCTAATGAAGACATCGAGACCTCCAGAGTTCACTCCTGAAGAATGGAAGATGATGAGTAAATATTACACCAAGGAAGAGAAGGCCGAAGTGAAGGGCGGTGGCAAAAGGACAGAGGAAGATCCCAAGAGTAAAGAGTCTGATATTTCCGCGCCGGCAGAGGCACGGACATTACAGATGCCCGGTGGTAAGAGAATTCGAGCGATGCTTCGGAACCGCTGGGTGGAGTAGAATGGCAGTACAATTGGGGATTGCGGAAGAACATATCAAAGATCAAGAACCCAATGGATGGGAAGCACTTGGCTGAGCTTGAATGGGTCAGGATTGTTGTTAATCCTGTCGACGGGGTGGTTGTTCTCATGGATTCCAAAAAGTCCCAAGACGTCATGAGACGAAACGTTCAGCTTGAGAAAGAATTTGAGTGTCTGGTGGTAATTTATGCCTGGAAGTTCAAGTCTGAGGAGCGATCAAAGTCGACTCCAAACTGGACGAAGGCGGTTGCATCAGTCATGGAGAGTCATAAAGAAGAAGCTGAGACAGCATCGGGGACGGATCCATCGGTCGACGAATCGACGGACCTCACCTGGTATGAATGGGAGGAGTCTGCTGAGATAGTTTCTGGAAAAGTGCCACTCGCGATGCCAGCGATAGGCGAGGACGGTGAAGCCAAGAAGTACCCATCGATGCCGTGCGTGACTTCTGAGCGAATACAGCACAGAGAGAAAGCTGTGAAAATTGTACGATTCTTCGACGCTTTAGTATCCAGGCCGGTAGGCCGGAAAGAGATGTTGACCAACCCTGATGCATTGGCATCAATGAAGAAAGAGTGGTCGGGATTAATCGACCAGGGGGTCTTCGATCTTGGCGCAGTGCGCGAATATGACGCTGTAGCCAGGGAAGCAAAAGCGAAAGGGGAAGAAATACACATGGCTCGTGCACATGGCATTTGCGTTGAAAAGCACTCACAGTTGCCTGTTGGTGATCCTAAGAGGAAGTTCAAGGGTAGAGGCGTGTTGCTGGGGAACCAAGTGAAGAACCAAAGCTTTGAGGCTGCGATGTTTCAAGATTTGGGGAACTCCCCTGCTTCATTTGAAGCCTCGCGTTGGGCGGATTTTCTGGGTTGTCATGACGGCTGGGATGTGCAGATGGCCGACGCTGTTCAGGCGTAACAGGCCACCTTGAGAGGCACGCCGTGTTGGATTGAATTGCCACCGGAGGCCGTGCCAAGTGAATGCAAATGGGATAAGTACAGAAGACCAGTCGTCCCGTTGAGGAAGGCGCTGTACGGACACCCAGATGCGGGAACATTTTGGGAGCAGCGCTGCGATGAGTCGGTGCGTGCCGTGGGTTTTGAGCCCATCGGCGAAGAAATGGCCTTCAGTGTACATTCATGAAAGGCTCCAGCTTGTTCTGGTTGTGTATGTCGACGACTTCAAAATGGCAGGGCCGCAGAAGAACCTTGCCCAAGGGTGGAGCATGTTGCGTACACGTTTGAAGATTGAGCCCGAGACTGGACTTGACATGTACCTTGGTTGCAATCAAAGCAAGGGAAACGTCACTCTCGGGAACGGACACCGAGTAACAACGGTGACCTATGACATGGAACAGTTCCTACGTTCCTGTGTCGACCGCTATCTTGAAGTGGCGGGCGACGTGAAGTTGAATAAGGTTGTCACTCCTGAGTTGCATGAAGAAACAAAGAATCACGTCTCACGGAAGCCTGCCAGAGAGGGGCCGTCAGTCGTGTGCAATTGGTGTAACAATCTTGTGCCCACCGACGGTTCTGCCACAGTGCCGGACCAACGGGGAGGGACTCCTGAGTTGGCCATGAAGGAGCCCGTGCGTGGACACCTTGCTCCGCATGCCGCTAGCGTACTGATGAAGTTGCTGTACGGTGCGCGGATTGCTCGCTTCGATTTGTTGCGGCAAGTGAATCGCCTAGCACGGAACGTGCATAGGTGGACTGACTCCGATGATCGGGGTTTGCATCACTTGATGTGCTATGTGCATCATACCAAACATTGGCGCATGGTCGGTTGGGTTGGAGACCCTATGGACGATGTGCACTTGGCCTTGTATGCGGACGCTGACTTTGCGGGATGCATTGACTCGCTGCGTTCCACCTCCGGTGGACACTTGAATATACAAGGGCCTAATACCCGGTTTCCGTTGTCTGGCAGCTCTAAAAGACAGGGTTGTGTGAGTCACTCCACTCCCGAGGCCGAGATTGTTGCGGCCGACGTTGCCATGAGATCGATGGGTATGCCCGCTCTCAAGCTGGTAGAGCGGATTCTCAAGAAGTCACCGAACTTTGTGTTCTATGACGATAAAAAGGCTATGATCGGTGTCGTGCGATCGGGGAGGAACCCCACGATGCGCCACCTTGAGAGAAGCCATGGTGTTAGCATTTCGTGGATGCATGAGATGTTCACACGTGATTACATGTACTTGGCGTATGAGGTCACCGACAGGATGGCGGCCGATATTTACACCAAGGCGTTCAATGATGGGCGCAAATGGAAACATGCATGTTTGCAGATTGGTCTACTTGACCCGAGCTTGCTGTCTGACCCGGATACCCTCAAGGCGCTCACACCTACGTGTGATCCCATCAAGGGGACCATGCAGACCGCTTCGGGGACAGTTGACGGAGTTCCAACATTTCCGTACACACACATTCCGATCATGCCCCCGGACCTATGGTGGTCTGGATTAACATCTAAAGAGGGATTGCATGAGCATGAAGGACATGATCCGGTTGTTGTTGCCAAGGGACCCAGATTGATGCGTGTGAAACCTCCACTCGCGGTTATGACACCGTTTGGGAGCAAGTGGCTTCGTTCCACTTGGTTTCTGAAGAATGGGTCATGGCTCAAAGTTGAGGATAGAGTTGACCCGGGGCTACAATGTGTGCGAATTGATGGTTGGGTTGAACGCGCAGTTTGGCAGTTTCATCCCGTACCGGTCGCTGCACCGGCGCGGGAACGGTCTCCACGACCACGACCAATGCACGTCGGGTCCGGGGATGTTGACATGCAGTCCGTGCTGGCCGCATTTGTTGAAGAACTGTCGAACGAGCGCATAGAGTTGAAGTGTGTTAACGACCTGGCTTTGGAAACGTTGCTCCGATTGAAGTTGCTCATGCGTTGTCTACATATCAATCACGAGCAGCTTGTCCCTGGTCGTTGTTTTGTTCCGTATCGCATTGCGGTGAAGCACAAACCACAGTTAGCGCCGGGTATTGAACTCGCGATGGTCAAACATGACGGTGGTGTGCTTCGCGATGACTTACTGAGCGAGTACGGGGGGAGAATCGCCAGACATGTGCTTACCAAACCTTCCGATTTGTTGTTCTTCGCCGGGCCTTGCGCGGGGGGATCATCATGGGCACGCCTCAACAAGACTCGCGGAATTGACACCGCAGAGAAAATCGAGGCCAAACAAAGAGAATTTTGGAGATTGTTTGAACGGTTCGTTGAAATTAAACGGCATGCCATGACAAAACGAGCTGCGATTTTGTTTGAGTTGCCTGGAAGTTGTGATTATGGGAAAGATGAGAGACTGCATGAGGTCGTGCATGATGGGACTAGTCACGAGTTTGATGGGTGTCGCTATGGCTTGAAACAAAGATATGCAAAGAAACCCATGCCAATCAAGAAACCCTGGAGAGTTGTCTCATGGAACTTTGAACTTGGTGGCTCGTTGTCTAAGAAATGCAATGGAAACCATGAGCATGGACCTTGTGCTGGTCGTGAAACCAAAGAAACCCAGTTGTACACGTCAATAATTGTGGGTGTGATCCGTCGCCGTTTTCGTGCTCGAGCAAGGTGCCTCAAACCGGCACCGTTGAAACTCGCTCTTGCTTGCATTACGCGAAGGAGATCGCGGAAGCACCTAGCTACTGCGAGCGAAATCTGCACCACCCCAACTGCACAACCGAGGTGCTGGGCCAGTCCCGAACCTCTGGTGCATACGGGGAGCTGGGTCAGTCCCGAACCCCAGGCTTCAAGAAGGAGCTGGACGAGTTCGTCACATCAATCTGAAGCTGGGATCGCATTGGGACAATACCGTGGCTTCATTTGCAGCTGCTTATTTTGGGTTTTCCTGGTTCTGGAGAATATCATCAAGATGACTGCCAATCCGAATGTCGTCAATACGAATGAGTTCTTCTGCGTGCCTGTCGGGAAATCTAGGCAAGCGGCAATCTTCTTGGGAAATTTGGTGAAGAACGCCATCGAGGAAGGCAAGAGGATACCCAAGAGGATGGAGATGAGCAGCGACCTGGGTATGTGCGTGAAGTGGATCGAGGACATCGGCGTCCCCGCTATTTATGCATACTCTGCGTACTATTCTGCCAAGGGCCGCGGGGTGATGAAAGGTGAAGGGCAGTCTATGAGGGTTGCCTTAGAGTTCATCAGCAAAGTTTTCGGACAGCTTTCTGCCGACGAATGTATGCTTGGATGGAGGGAATTCTGCAGCAAGGGAAAGAAGAGCGTGTCGGCGCTGAACCAACTTTGCGGTGAGGCAACGATGCTGGCGAAGAACCCCGAGTTGCTCAACGTAACCAAGTACTGCATGGAAGGGGCGGATATGTTGAGATCAATCGCGAACATCTGTGATCTCGCATTAGGCGTGGCCGAGGACAACGATGAACGGTCGTTCAAAGCAGCATTCCACCAGAACACCCCGGTTGGGGAGGTGTACAAAGAATTCACCAGCGACGAGTCATCTAGGGCATCGTCATCGAGAAGGTGGAGGAGCTCCGAGGAGTTCCAGACGACTGCAGAGTTTGAGAGGCACGATCGGAGAATTGCAAAGTACAGAGATCGAAACTGGGGGAAAGTGTTCACGTGGAGCGTGATCAAGGCTCCCAAGATCGACTCCTACGGTCGTGGTTCCAAGGACGACTACCAGAAGAATTGGGACCTTGGGTTGGTCTACCAGAATGAGCTTCAGGCATCGATGAAGAACCTCGCATATGCACTGAGGAGGGATGAGAATGCCAGCCAGAACAACCTATTGCGCTGGATGATCTGTGGGTCAACCCCCAGTGACATCTCTGATGCATGCATCGGAGCGGTCAATTCGCTCATGTGCGTCTCTTTCATCATGAGGAGATTGCAGCCATTGCTCGGTGAGAAGGACTCCAAAGATCAGTCGTATACAGCTTATTTCCGTCCAGACAAAAGGGAGCTGAACGATCTCTACCGGGAGATTGAGTACGCCAGGGACTTTCTATGGTGCATCGATATGATCTATGAGTCGAAGCTGCCTGCGATGAACATCAACTCCATCAGTTTGGCACCGCACGCGGCTGACAGGGCCGCTGAGAACCAAGATCGGCGCAAGTGGGTAAGCTGGATGAAGGAGATCGAGAAGAAGGCCGAGAAGGACGTCATGATCGAATTCTTCCAAAATAAATACTGCACGATTCATGAAATCGAGAGGGAACTGGAGAAGTACCCCGAGGATTTCGTGGTTGGGGAAGAGCCGACAGGGTGGGTGATGGGCTCATCGAAGACGGAGCCGCCGCGGAAGACGGAGCGACAGCAGAAGTCGGCATCAAGCTCCGGACAAAGGAGTCAAACCGCTGGTGGGTCAGTCCCCCAGCCGGGAGCTCCAAGTGGGGGGTCACAAGCCAGCGATGCTGTCAAGATCGACAACGAGATCATTGACTCCATTTTCCGAATGAACTCTGGCGGTGACGACGACAGATGTGATTATTAACCCAACTGCTGGACATGATACCTACACTTCATTCGAAGGGGGTATTACTTTGGGCGGCGCGACTGTCAATGTGAAATTCAACATAGACAACAATACGGGGTACCCAATCATACAAACTGTATTTGGGCCGTGTCTTGCAGAAGGCAAGAACGCAACACATTGGGAGTGTATGCTGAGATGCCTGACCTCTTCGCTATTGCACTTCGAGGAGAAGACCAGCGCGGAGAAGATCATTCTTTCCTATGTTGGGAAGGGAAATGCGGCATGGCTACAGCTGTATGCCTTCTTGTGTGCCCAAACAGGATGCTTAATTACTGGACGCCTTCCGGGCGCCAAAGCCATCAACGCGTTGATTCAGGCGGAGAAGAACCCGGACAACGCACCTGGACAGTTGAACCGGATTATCAATAGGCAGAAGAGGAGCCCCATTGGCGAGGCGACGATTCGCGACATGATGATCCACAAGAAGAGCTTCTTGGTCCTGGATTGGCCCCTGAGGGCCGTCAACTCGAAGGGGAGCACGAAGACCTTCCAGATGATGGTCAACGAACAGGGATGGACAAACATCGAGGAGAGATCATACTATGGGTCGAGTGAGCAAGTCTCCTCACCCAACGACACGTGAATATCATCTCCCGATTGCAGAAGCTGGATAAGCTCATCGCTGAACGACGGAGGCGAGACATGGATGACTCACCAATGTCGGTGCACATTTGGATGTCGCTATATGATTGGGTGTGCATGAGAGGATGCGGATGGCAGGTGACCGCCAACCCCATCATCGACTCCCTACAGAAGGCGATATCTGACCTCGTCAACACATGCAAGGGCCTGGTCGTGGTGTGCGGGAATCGCGATGTTGCTTTCCATGGTGGAAGAGGGGACTTGGGGACGATCGCCAATAAGGTTAGCGAGATCTGCAAGGCGGCAGGCGCGCTGGTGACCGAGAACGATCGCCTGTGGCGCGTGATCCATGCGCTCACAGGAACGAACTACAAGATCCCTGGGAGCTCGAACTTGCAACATTTCCTCTTGAAGCGACTGCTGATTGAGAAATCCATCGATGCGGTCGCACCAAGCAACGCGTTTGTGCGTGAGCTGGAGGAGACGTGCATAAACGAGCCCGACCTTCGGTTCAACGTCCCGAAGAACAGGGAGGAATCGAAGGTGAAGTTCGAGTACAAGCCGACCTTCACTGCACAATCGAAGAGGAAACAAGAGCAGCAAGATGAAGGACACGGCGAGCAGGATGCTTTTTGGAAAGCCGATGTCGGTGATCCACGTCTTCGATGGTATACGGTCACGGAGCTCAGCAAGTTTATCTGCGAACTTTGCGCTAAAGAGATGCAGATGAGCAAGTCGAAGGTGCTCGGTCCGAATTCGAAGTACAATCCCTCTTCTTGCGTGAACTGTTGCGCGAACTGGAACGCGGACACGAACGGTATTGCAATGTCTATCGAGGGGAAGAAAATGTACACGCGCCTCTTCGCGGAATGCGTGGTGGCAATCCCCGACCTTCAAAACCTCATGGTGGACGTCAACAACATCCAGGCCATGATCACGATCATACGGGAGCTCGTGTGTTCAAAGCTGAAGAAGGAGCTTTCTCACGTGGGATTCGTGAGCATGACTGTGGATCAAGCAGCGCAGTTCTACAACAACGGTCACGGGAAGCAATTGTGCGCATCCCGGGAAGTGATCGTGTGCAAGAATTCCGAGGGAGTCGAGGAGAGGATGTCCATCTTCTTGATAGGCAAGGATCTCGGCAATGTGGCATATTCGTCGTGGATCAAGAGTGTGCTCGACCAAGGAACGATGTATGAACTCCTGGGACAAACCACGAACGAGGAATCCTTGGGAGACGTCGTCGAGATGGTGTTGGGATTCTTTGAGGTGATGTCGTACTTCCAGCACGAACTGCCACTGTGGAAGGATGCATGGAAGATCAAGAGGGAGTTCGAGCAGTCAATAGTGCGGCACCTCGCTGGGAACGTGACCCACACGACGGGCCAGAACAGAAAGCGGAACAGACCGTCCGCACAGCTCGGCGTGCCCACGAAGGAGGTACTGAACAAGGTCAAGCCCAGACATCCACGATCCCTGATCACCGAGCCCTCTGCACAAGGTTCCAAGAGAAAGGCCACGGAGGGCGAAGATGAGGGTCTTGGTCAAGCACCAGACCCGAGTCGAAGTTCTCAGCCCAATGCTGAGAAGGAAGATAAGAAGCAGCGAGTGATCGACGGGCGGAGAGCGGCACTAGGATTCCTGGAGTCAATGGAGAAGTGCATGGGAGATATGGGGATCTGTAAGAAGTGCGCGAACCTGGCCCACGACGGCGACTGCAAGGACATTGAGGAGGCTGCTGGAAATGAGAAGGCGATGAAGGTGCCCCGTGAGCTACTCAGCAGTGACCCTGTTTCATCTGATGAAGACATGGGGGATACGGAGGAACCGTCCTCATCAACGTCCAAGGAAAGAAAGAAAGGGGGACAAGCAGGGAAAGAAACAATTGAGATGTACAGCTACACTATTCATTTGGTGGAGATGGCTGACACGGCTGAGGGAGGAGAGCTACAATGTGGTGGCGTCGACCTCACCTACAACCCGTGCGGGGACAGCAGGACGTTCAAGAAAACGCTCGAGGTGGGATGTGACACCATCCCGTGCTACATCCCGACGTATGGCGATGTGAGTGATGTGCACTTGCCATGGGCGTATGCGTCCATCGTTGACCCCAAATACTTTCCCAAAGGTGCAATCCTTGAGCAAGTGGACGTGATGCAACTTGGCAAGAGTGTCAACTTCTGCGTTGCTCCTTTCGACGGTGCTCCACTATGCAGGATTGGTGATGATCGCTCGGTATTTGCTACAAGGGACCAAGCGAACCAGCTATCTCACGACCTATGCAGAGTCCTTCGACACAAAATCGGCAATTGCCGAGGAAGTGCTTTCAGGTGCGACGAGGGTGGATGGGTCGACATTGATGCTGTCATTGAC
>CAUJNA010001979.1:0-47500 GCA_963377175.1 Effrenium voratum
CGGACAATAACGGCACGGAAAGATCTGATTAAGGCCCACCGGTCATGCTGGCAAGAGCGTTTCAATCAGGTCCATTGCCGTGTTTCAGTTTCCAGTTTTGCGTTTCAAGCTTCCCGCCATGATTCAGAGGCGGGTTGACCAGCACTATCTCGACATTTCGCTGAGCCGGATAGTTCCGCTGGTTTCGCTGATGACATTCGGCATTCTGGTTGGCATGGTTTTCAAAACAGGCGTTGGTCATCCTTATGACAAGGTGATCCATATTGGTTTCTTCGCCTTGCTGACACTCTCCATTCACGCGCTGTTCTGTTGCCGTCTGCGAATTTCAGCGGTCGTTGCGTTCACGATGGGAATCGCGGGTGAAGTCGTGCAAGGCTTTCTGCCGCATCATGAAATGTCGATAGCTGACACGGTCGCAAACGGCATCGGGGTAGCCTTGATCGTCGCGCTGATCGCATTGTTGCGGTCCGAGGTCAGTCAGGCGGTTGATGACCATGACACCGAGGAAAACCTGAACCTCAACCGCATGGGCCTGGAGCCCGTCCCGGTGCGTTATTTTTCCGGAGAATCCTCGACAGACGATCCCGGCGCGTCTTCGGAAAAGTAGTCGTCAGGCAAGTCCGCTTTCACAAACCCTTCCGCCATAGCGACCTCAGGCACGAATTCCTTCGTGAACGGGATGTAGAATGTCCTGCCTCGCTTCGGCCTGATCTCCAGAAGATCGCCGGCGCCGAAATCCTGAACCGCAACGATTTTCCCCAGCTGTGCACCGCTCTGGTCGATGACGCTCAGGCCGTTGAGGTCGGAATAGTAGAATTCGTCTTCATCAGGATCGGGAAACCGGTCACGGTCGACATAGAGTTCGACGCCGTTCAGTTCTTCCGCCTGGTTCCGGTCCTTCACCTGCTTGAACTTGGTGATCACGACCGTCTTCTGCACTCGCGCTTTTTCAACCTCGAAGGACCTTGATCCGTCCTTGGAGATCAGCACGCCGTAGTCGGTGAAAGAGAGCGGGTCGTCACCATAAGGCTTGACCCGCACTTCCCCGCGGATGCCGTGAGCGGCACCGATCTTGGCCATCAGGACTTTCTGACTGTCTGTTGAACTCATGTCAGCATGGGCCTTTGATGTATACCGGCGCCGTCTCTTTCAAATATTGGATCGGCAGATGCTTATTCAGCAGCTGCTTCTTCGGAAGCGCCTTCGGTCGCAGCCTCTGCAGTTGCTGCAGCAGCTTCTTCATCAGCAAGTTTCTTGGCTTCCAGGCGTTCCTTGGCCTTGGCTCCGAGTTCTGCCTTCTGCGGGTTGTTGCGCGGCTCGCGCTTCAGCAGGCCGGCGGCATCCAGAAAACGGTGAACACGGTCGGTCGGCTTGGCACCGTTGCCGAGCCAGTACTGAATGCGTTCTACATTCAGCTTGACGCGGTCTTCGGAATCCTTCGGAAGCATCGGATCGTAGGAGCCGACCTTCTCGATGAAACGACCATCGCGCGGTGAGCGGATGTCAGCAATAACGATACGGTAATACGGGCGTTTCTTGGAACCGCCGCGTGCCAGGCGAATTTTCGTAGCCATTTTTTATCTCCAGGTTTTCAGTTGCCGGCTTCAGCGGCAATGGCTTCATGGTGCCGGATCACTTCGCGAACGATGAAGTTCAGGAATTTCTCGGCAAAGTCAGGATCGAGATTGGCATCGGCAGCCAGCCGCCGCAGTCTTTCGATCTGAATCTTCTCCCGCGCCGGATCGGCCGGCGGCAGGTCGTTGGTTGCTTTCAGAACACCCACCTGCTGGGTGCACCTGAAACGTTCGGCGAGCATATGGATGAGCGCGGCATCGATATTGTCGATGGAAGATCTCAGAGCTTTCAGCTCCTGCAGAGCCTCGCTCTCGCCAAGCCGGGTCTCCGCTTCACTCATCGCTTCTTACCCTTCCCCATGCCCGGCAGGCCGGGAAGTTTCGGTCCACCGAGACCTGGAAGACCCGGCATGCCCGGAGGCAATCCGACGCCACCCAATCCACCCGGCATCCCGCCGGGGAGGCCTTTCGGCAGTTCCATTCCATCGGGAAGCTGGCCCGACTTGGCCATTTCTTCCAGTTGTTTCGGATCGACATCCGGCATCCCGCCACCGCCAAGACCGCCCATGAGCTTGCCCAGCATGCCTTTGCCCTTGCCCATCTTCTTCATCATGTCCGCCATCTGGCGATGCATCTTGAGAAGCTTGTTGACTTCGGCAACCTGAACGCCGGACCCGGCTGCGATACGCTTCTTGCGGCTCGCTTTCAGGAGGTCAGGTTTGGATCTTTCGGACGGGGTCATAGACTGAATGATCGCGATCTGGCGCTTGAACATCTTGTCGTCGATGTTTGATGCCTCGATCTGCTTCTTCATCTTGCCGACACCCGGCAGCATGCCCATCATCCCGGACATGCCTCCAAGCTTTTCCATCTGTTTCAGCTGCTCGGCGAGATCTTCCAGGTCGAAATGACCCTTCTGCATCCTCTTCGCCATCTTCGCGGCTTTTTCCGCATCGATGGCCTCGGCAGCCTTTTCGACAAGCGAAACGATATCGCCCATTCCGAGGATACGGTCGGCGATCCGCTTCGGATGGAAGTCTTCCAGTGCATCGGATTTTTCACCGGTACCGATCAGTTTGACGGGTTTGCCGGTGACCGCCTGCATGGAAAGCGCGGCACCGCCGCGTCCGTCACCGTCCATTCGGGTCAGCGCGATACCGGTGATGCCAACACGTTCGTCAAAGCTGCTGGCCAGATTGACCGCGTCCTGTCCGGTCAATGAGTCGGCAACCAGCAGAATTTCATGAGGCTGGGCGGCGGCTTTCACATCCGCCATTTCCATCATCAACGGCTCGTCGATATGTATACGGCCCGCCGTATCCAGCATGACGACGTCATAGCCACCGAGCTTTGCCGCGGACATCGCCCGGTTGGCAATTTCAACCGGGCCCTGACCTTCGACAATCGGCAACGTGTCGATCTCGTTCTGCTCACCCAGAATTTTCAACTGTTCCTGAGCGGCCGGACGACGGGTATCAAGCGATGCCATCAGAACCTTGCGCCTGTCGCGCTGGGTCATCCTGCGGGCAATTTTTGCAGTCGTTGTCGTTTTACCGGAACCCTGAAGGCCGACCATCATGATCGCCACGGGTGCAGGCGCATTCAGGTCGATTGGCTGAGCTTCGGCACCAAGCATCTCCACCAACTGGTCATGAACGATCTTCACGACCATCTGGCCCGGCGTAACTGACTTGACGACTTCGGCACCGACAGCACGGCTGCGAACCTTGTCGGTGAAGGAGCGTACGATCGGCAGGGCAACGTCGGCTTCGATAAGCGCGCGCCGGATTTCACGCATCGCTTCGTTGACGTCGTTTTCCGACAGCGCACCCCGGCCGGTGAGCTTGTCGAATACTCCGCTTAGTCGATCGGACAGGCTTTCAAACATCAAAGGGTCCTTAAGTCATCTTCTTCGGGAAATCTCCCGAACCATATGGGCAACCGGCGCCTGGATCCAACCGGTTTGCTTGACGCAAAGCAGTTTCGCACCCGAGGGCGCGTCGCGCTGTCGGGTGTGAACCTCCGGGATCTCTTTACACCTTTTCGGGTCCCGGTCGGTGGTACAGGTTGTCAGTCACTCATATGGAGTTCGCGGGTCTATGCCCGACTGCGAACCGAGAGTCAAGCATGGCGCCCCCTTTGAAACCCGGCAGAACAGGTCAATCCCGCCGGGACGTCTCGTAGCGCGAAGAAATCTCGTAGTAGTCGCTGAAGCCGATGCGGGTCCTGATTTCCTTGAAATCCATGAGTTCGGATTGTCGCGGTGCATCGGCTGTCAATTGACCGAGCGTCGTGAGCATGGCCTTCATCGCGCTGGCCATGAGAGTCAGCGGATAGGCCGCGATGGCAAACCCTATCTCTTCCAGTTCACTGTGTGAAAGCTCCGGCGTTTCACCACCTTCAACGATGTTTGCCATTTTGGGCCCGGGCAGTTCCCGGCAGACTGTCTCCATTTCCGCAACGGTTTTCGGAGCCTCGACGAAGAGAATGTCAGCGCCCAGTTCCTTGAACCGCGCCGCCCGTTCAATCGCTTCACTCAAGCCGTGTTCATGACGTGCGTCGGTTCGTGCAAGGATCAGGATATCCGCGCCGTTCTCCCTGGCATCGTTTGCGGCGCGGATCCGGTCGAAAGCTTCGTCCCGCGAAACAACAGTCTTGCCTGGCGTATGGCCGCATCTCTTCGGCGCGACCTGATCCTCGATCATGACGGCGGCCGCCCCCGCCTTGGCAAAACCGGTGACGGTCCTGCGCACGTTCATGGCGTTGCCGTATCCTGTGTCTCCGTCGGCAATCAGGGGAAAGTCGACGGCATTCGTTATGTTGCCGACCTGATCGAGCACCTCCCCGTAGGACATCAACCCGAGATCAGGTTGCCCGATTCTCGAAGCGGAAGTTGCAAATCCCGACATGAAGGTCAGGTCGAATTCCGACTGCTCGATCAGTTTTGCAGAAAGTGCATCAAAACAGCACGGCATGACGTGCAATTTGTCCGCATCGAGCAGTTTCCTGAGCTTTTCAGCCTGTGACGGCATTTTCACCACCTAGAATTTGAAAGGTATGTATAGGGCCAGGTCGGTCCAGATATACAGGATGGCAACCGACAGCAGCATCAGTGCCAGAAACGGCAGCACCCCGCGCGAAACGTCGGAAAGGCTGGATTTCGCAACCGACTGGATCACATAGAGATTGAGACCGACCGGTGGTGTGATCAGCGCACATTCTACCATCACCACCATATAGACCCCGAACCAGATTGGATCGAAACCGAGCGCCATCGCAGCAGGCAACAATACGGGTGTCATGATCAGGACCATGGACAGCGCTTCGAAAACAAGCCCCATGATCAGCAGCACAACGGACACGACCAGGATGACCGCCAGCGGCGTATCGATATTCTGCCCGATGAACATCGAAATTTCCTGCGGGAGCCGGTAGAGCGTGATTGCCTTGCCGAAAACCTTTGCACCGGCAACGATCAGGAGGATGGCAACAGTCGTGACCATCGAGTCGTAAGCTGCTTCCTTCAACCCTTGCCAGGAGAGTGATCTGAGGACGGCGCCCGTGATGACCAGAGCGACCGCGAACCCGATTGCCGCCGCTTCGGTCGGGGTCGCGATGCCTGAATAAATGACGCCGATAACGAATACTGCCAGCACCACGGACGGCAATGCGCGCAGGGAACTCCGCAGACGTTCGTCAACGCTCGCAGCTGGTTCGGACCGATATCCGCCGAACCAGCGCGCATGGATCATCGCCAAAGCGATGAACAACACCACCAGCAGAATACCTGGCCCTATTCCGGCAAGAAACAACGCAATGACGGACTGTTCGGTCACAAAACCATAGACGATCATCGGGATCGACGGAGGAATGAGGATGCCGAGCGTCCCTCCCGCAGCCAGCAGACCATAGACGAAGCGGCGCTCGTAGCCGCGGCTGATCATCTCGGGAATGGCCACCGTACCGATGGTTGCGGCGGTTGCCACCGATGAGCCTGAAATCGCAGCAAAGATCGCACAGGAAAGACTCGTCGCGACGGCCAGGCCCCCGGGCCAGTGACCGACCCATGCATGTACGGCTGCAAAAAGATCCTTTCCGACACCACCCTTCAGCAGGATGTTCGACATCAGAAGGAACAGCGGCACGGCAAGCAGGATGAACCCGTCCAGGGTGGAAAGGATCGCCTGTGGCGCCATCAAGGGCGAAAAGCCGCCGAATATCAGCATCGCGAGCCCGATACCGCCAAGCGTGAAGGCGACCGGGACGCGAATAAGCAGGAGCGCGAACAGCGCGGCCAGGATCAGCAGAGTGGTCATGAAGCGGTGCCGCCTTCCAGATCCCGACGCCCGATAGCCGATCCGAGCTCGATGACCGCCTGGACGAACAGCAGTGCAAATCCAACCGGTATCGCAAGCTCGGAAATCCACGTTGGCAAGTCGAGCATGGATCCCGTGGTGCGCCCGCGTTCAAAGGAATCAAGGAATATCTCTCCGCCTTTCCAGGTAACGATTGCGCTGAAAAGGGCAATTGCACTCATTGCCAGGACACGGCAGACACGTTGCGCCATGTCCCCTAGCCTGATTGTCAGCGCATCGACGGCTATGTGCTGATTTGCCTTCAGCAGCCAGGGCATCCCGATCATGCTTCCCCAGATGAGGCACAGCTGCGAGAGCTCTGCCGCCCAGATCGTCGGCGCAACGAACAGATAGCGCGCGCTGACCTCGTAGGTCAGCATGCAACCGGCCAGAATGAACAAAAAGGCCGCTGATCCGGCAAGCATCCGAAGCAGCGCATAAAACGCTCTCATGGGTAACCAAGCAGACTTTTGAAGGTGGAATTGTTCGAAACGGATATCAAGGCGCTCCGCATCCGGAAGAACGCGGAGCGCTTTCATTCAGTAAGACTTTCAGAGACCCTTCGCCGCGTCCATGACAGATTTGCCGAGATCTCCGGCTTTTTCCGAATAGGTGTCATAAACCGGCTGGCTGACGGCCTTCCAGGCTGCAATTTCATCCGCGTCCGGTCTATAGACGGTCATGCCATTTTCTTCAGCTGCCGCGTAGGCCGCAGCCTCGATTTCCGACATGCGGTTACGCACGTCGTTTTCCGCTGTCACGGCAGCTGCCTGAATGATGGCCTGGTGTTCTTCAGGAAGTCCGTTCCAGAAATCGGTGTTCACGACGACGATGAATTCGATATCCGCGTGATTGGTAACCGTAATGGGATCCATCACTTCCCAGAGTTTCCTGGACTTGACCCCGGACACGCCGGTCATGCCGATATCAACGGTTCCACGTTGATAGGCAAGATACTGCTCGGACCCGGAAATCAGGGTCGGCGCACCGCCGGAAGCGGTCACGAAATCGCCGAGCGTCTTGCCGAACACGCGCACTTTCTTGCCTTCCATGTCTTCCGGCGTCTTCAGCGGCCCGTCCTTGGAAAGCATGATCGCGCCACCATAGGCCTGCCACCAGAGCACGGTTGAGCCCGTATCCTTGATCGCCTCATCCAGCGGGCCACGGACCGGCGAACCAGGTGCAACGGCAGCACGGACCTTGTCTTCGGTGTCGAATAAAAACGGTTGGTAGAAAATATCGACGGCCGGAACATCACCGACATAGCGCGTAAGCGATGCCACGCCCATCTCAATCGCACCCGATCCGACCGCCGCCGGAACTTCCTTGTCCTTGTAGAGTTGAGCGGAATCATAGATCTCGACGGCTATGTCGCCACTGGAATTCTTTTCAACTTCTTCCTTGAACAGGAGCAGGTTCTGGCCAAGGTGGCTCTTCAGGGGCAATTGCAACGAGATGCGCAACGTCGTGTCGGCGGCAAGCGCAACTCCCGACGTAAGTCCGAGTGCGACAGCCGCACACATGGCCCAGGCAAGTGTTTTCATGATTTCCTCCCAAAAATAGGTCGGCAGTCTTGCAAAGGACCAACCCGCGGTCAATGACGTGAAAACCCGGGATGCATGACAAAAACTCATTTTTCACTTGAGCTTAGCAATAATCCGGATTGTCTCTTGTGCCGGGAAAAGCGCTGGTTCGCCGAAAATCGGCTCCGGTGCTTGCAATTCATCAAACGAGGCGGATAAACCTCGGCCCCGCCTTGAAAGCTTGACAGATCCCTGAGCGCAACGGAATCTCAATCCATGAACTATCGAGCCATTGCGTTGCCGATTGGGCGTTTGCTCATTCTCATTTCGCTCATGATGTTCATTCCGGCGATCGTTGACCTTGTTGCCTCGGACGTCGACTGGCAGGTGTTTCTGGTATCATCCCTGGCGCTGGGAACAACAGGTCTTCTCGTCAATCTGGCGTTTCACGGGCAAAAATTCCCGCACCGCTTCCGGGAATCCATCGTTTTCGTAAATGCCGCCTGGGTCGTTTTTTCCCTGGCCGGCGCCATTCCCTTCTATTTCAGCGATCTGGACATCGGGATTGCAGATGCGGTGTTCGAGACGGCTTCTGGTCTTACAACGACCGGGTCGACCGTATTGACTGGCCTGGACGAGATGCCTCCCGGCATTCTCCTGTGGCGCGCCCTGCTGCAATGGATTGGCGGGATGGGAAGTGTGGCCGTCGGCATCTGGCTGTTGCCGGGCCTGAGGATTGGCGGCAGTCAGCTGTTTGTTCTTGAATCATCCGAGCACGCAACAAAACCCTACGGTCGAACATGGCCATTCGTATACCGGCTGCTGGCGCTGTATGGCGGTCTTTCGGCTGCTTGCTTGCTGCTTTACCTGTTCTGCGGCATGACATTGTTCAATGCGGTGGTTCATGCCATGACCACTGTTTCGACAGGCGGGTTCTCGACATCCGATCAATCGTTCGGACAATTTCACGGCATTGCTGTGTACTGGGTTTCGATTGTCTTCATGCTGCTCTCAAGCGTCCCCTTTCTCTATCTGCTCCGTAGCATGGAACGCCGGCGCTTCAAGCGGGATATTCAGATCATCCTGATGCTTTCTATTGTCACTGCCGGCGCGCTCGGAGTTTTTTATTTCGAGCGTTATGCAGCACATGACACACCGTTCCACATGTTCACGCTGGCAGTGTTCAATGTCGTGTCGGTCGTGAGCACGACAGGCTACGCAGCAGACGACTATCTGAAATTCGGCCCCGCGGTGATCACCGTCTTTTTCATCCTGACTTTTTTCGGCGGATGCAGCGGATCGACGTCAGGCGGCTTCAAGATGTTCCGCATCGCCATTGTCTGGAACGTTGTGATCGGCGTAATGCGCCGCCTGGTCCATCCGCACCGCGTCTCGATCCTGAGATTTCAGGGAAACCCGGTGCCGGACAGTGTTGTGGAAGGGGTATTCGTATTCGCCGTGCTTTACGCGGGAACCTATGCGGCCTTTTCGCTTGCCTATCTTTTTCTGGGACTGGATCTGATGACCGCCTTGAGTGCCTCGATCACGGCACTCGCCAATGTCGGGCCAGGGATTGGCGACACGATCGGACCGTCCGGAACATTTCAGATCCTTCCGGATCCGGCGAAATGGCTCCTGGCGATCGAAATGATACTGGGACGACTGGAAATACTCGCGGGGATACTGTTGGTCACGCCGGATTTCTGGCTCGACTGACCGGCTTGTAGAACACGGAAAACCACTGCCGGCGTGACCGTACCGGCAGTGGTCTTAATCAGGCAACCCCGCTGCAATAGCAGCTTACGGGGGGAGGATCGCCCGAAGCTGAGATTATGGCTGAACCGCTGCAAACTCAGCCGGATCGAGCAGGTTGTCCTGATTCGCGTCTGCTGCCTTGAAAACGTCTTCCGACAGATCCGGAACAGCGGTTGTGATTTCTTCGAAGCTCACGAAACCGTCCTGGTTGCTGTCGATCGTCTCAAATGACATGCCCTGTGCAAGCGCTGCTGTGGACGCAGTGAAAGCACCAATGAGAAGAGCAGCGGTAAGACGTTTGGACATGATGTAACCTCCAACTGTTGGTTCTAAGCAGGCTATCCCGACCCTTGCTACGAAGGAATCTGAGTGGGATGCCCACCAAGTGTTCCGTCTGTCCGCCAAGCCCCTGCGACCTGCCGAACCGGAACAGGGAGGACTTTGATGCGGGATCGCGACAGGCAAAGGGCTGCTCTTTGGAACCTTCAGGGCATTGTTGTGACTGGTTTTCGTATTCAGACACAAGCCAGTCATATTCACGTCACTTTTGAAAGTGTTCGGCAAGAAAAAGGCTGATATATATATAAATCAATAAGGGAAAATATATCGAATTTAAAATGAGTTTACTTAAATCTGGAAAACAGGCTATGGAGCTTGCATAATTTCAACCTAATTTTACGCAAAATCCTGATCTTTCATGCCGTTTCCACGTGCCAACGCTACTTTGACAAATTGTCAGGGATAGTCTCGCGCGCCAAAAATCGCAGATCCGACGCGAACATGGGTTGCTCCGAATCCGACAGCGACCTGATAGTCGGATGACATTCCCATGGATAGCTGGTTCAGCCCATTCCGCTTCGCAATTTTCTCCAGCAGCGCAAAATGCTCCCCCGGTGCGTCTTCGACCGGTGGAATGCACATGAGGCCCTTGATATCGAGACCGACGATCTCCCGGCACTCCGCAACAAAAGCATCGACATCTTTAGGTGCAATGCCTGCCTTCTGTGGTTCCTCACCGGTGTTTACCTGAACAAAACAGGGTAGACTGCGGCCTTGCTTGTCCATTTCAGTCTTCAGCGCCTTGGCAATTTTAGGCCGGTCAACCGTGTGGATGACATCGAATGTTGCAACCGCCTCCTTGGCCTTGTTGGATTGCAGTGGTCCAATCAGGTGCAATTCGATACCGGAGAACTCCGTACGCAGGTCGGGCCATTTCCCCATCGCCTCCTGGACGCGATTTTCGCCAAATACCCGCTGACCGGCCGTCAGAACCGGACGGATATCATCTGCAAAAAAGGTCTTGGACACCGCGATCAGCGTAACCGCACCCTCCCGCCGGCCAAATTCAGCCTCTGCGCGCCGGATATCGTCCTGAACTCCTGAAAGACGGTCTGAGGCGGATGACATCGATATTCCCTTTGCAACGATGGACGAATTTTCTCAACTTCTCTTACGCCTTGTAGGGCAATCTTCTCAAGGCTGTCGCTTCAGTTTGTGCTTGCCGGTCGATTTCCGCGGTCAGAAAAGGCAATCCCGGACACCTTCATGCACTTACCTTGGGGCGAATTCCTTGAAATCTTGGTCCTTCCGACATGCTTTTGCGTCCCGATCCGGCGAACCGAAAGCTTTACGGATGCGGCATTGCGAAATAAACAGTCTTCCAAGGGGTCTTTCTATAGTCACATGTTGACCCGCAACCCAATTTCTGGTGACAGTCCGGCAGGAAAACATTCAGGAAATCCGCCGGGTCCGGCGGCAAGAACAAACGGCACAATTGATGGCAACGGAACGGTACAACGCGCGCGAGGTTGAAGCGCGCTGGCAGAAAGTCTGGAACGACAAGGATGTCTTCGTCACACACAATGACGATCCCCGGGACAAGTACTACGTCCTTGAGATGTTCCCCTATCCGTCCGGCCGCATTCACATGGGTCATGTACGCAACTATGCAATGGGCGATGTCGTGGCACGCTACAAGCGTGCCAAGGGGTTCAATGTCCTGCATCCGATGGGTTGGGACGCTTTCGGCATGCCGGCAGAAAATGCGGCAATGCAGAACAATGTGCATCCGAAAGACTGGACCTACGAAAACATCGCCGCCATGCGCGACCAGCTCAAGATCATGGGCCTGTCGCTGGACTGGACCCGGGAATTTGCGACCTGCGACGTCGGTTATTACACCCAGCAGCAGCGCTTGTTCCTGAGGTTTCTGGAAGCCGGACTGGTTTACCGGAAGAATGCCAAGGTGAACTGGGACCCGGTCGACATGACTGTCCTGGCAAATGAACAGGTGATCGACGGCCGTGGCTGGCGCTCTGGCGCTCTGGTTGAGCAGCGCGAACTGACCCAGTGGTTCTTCAGAATTTCTGATTATTCCGAAGACCTGCTGGAAGCGATCGACACGCTCGACCGCTGGCCGGACAAGGTCCGCCTGATGCAGAAGAACTGGATCGGCCGGTCCGAAGGCTTGCGCGTCCGGTTTGAATTCACCGAGGCTGCGCCGACCGGCGACACGACACTGGAAAATTTCACCACGCGCCCGGACACCCTGTTCGGCGCTTCCTTCATGGGCCTGTCACCGGACCATCCGATTTCGGAAAAGCTTGCGGAAGACAATCCGGAGCTGAAGGCCTTCATCGATGAATGCAAGCGTGTCGGCACTTCGGAGGAAGCTATTGAGAAAGCGGACAAAAACGGCGTTGATACCGGATTGAGAGTAAGGCATCCACTCGACAGTTCGCTCGAATTGCCGGTCTATGTCGCCAACATTATCCTGATGGACTACGGCACCGGTGCCATCTTCGCCTGTCCTGCCCATGACCAGCGCGACCTGGATTTTGCCCGCAAATACGGCTTGCCGGTCAAGCCGGTCGTGCTGCCGAAAGATGCGGACCCGGCAACTTTTGAAATCGGTACGGAGGCATTTACGGACGACGGAACGATCTTCAATTCCGATTTCATGAATGGCATGTCCATTCCTGATGCGAAGGAAGCAATTGCGCAAAAGCTTGAAGCCGTCAACGTCGACGGTGCACCTCAGGGCGAGCGTCAGGTCAACTATCGTCTGCGCGACTGGGGGATTTCGCGCCAGCGCTACTGGGGCTGTCCGATCCCGGTCATTCATTGCGACGATTGCGGTGTTGTTCCGGAAAAGGATGAAAACCTGCCGGTTCAACTGCCGGACGACATCAATTTCGACAAACCCGGGAACCCGCTGGATCGGCACCCGACCTGGCGGGAAACCACCTGTCCGAAATGCGGCAAGGCTGCCAGGCGTGAGAGCGACACCATGGACACGTTCGTGGATTCTTCCTGGTACTTTGCCCGTTTCACGGCGCCGGATTGCGACCAGCCGACGGATCCGGAGGCAGCCAATGGCTGGCTGCCGGTCGATCAGTATATCGGCGGCATCGAACACGCGATCCTGCACCTGCTTTATTCCCGCTTCTTTACCCGGGCGATGCAGAAGGTCGGCGCACTCGATCTGAAGGAACCTTTCAAGGGATTGTTCACCCAGGGAATGGTTACCCATGAGACTTACCGTCTCGGGGAAGGAGCAAACGGGTCCTGGATTTCTCCGGCCGAGATCAGGATTGAGGACGTTGACGGAAATCGACGCGCCACATTGCTGGAAACCGGTGAAGACGTCGCCATCGGGTCAATCGAAAAGATGTCGAAGTCGAAAAGGAACACCGTTGATCCGACCGATATCATCGACACATACGGAGCTGACACGGCGCGCTGGTTCATGTTGTCGGACAGCCCTCCCGAACGTGATGTTATCTGGACGGAAGACGGTGTTCAGGGAGCCTGGCGCTTTGTTCAGCGCGTCTGGCGCCTGATCAGCGAGATTTCCGAATCAATCGAACCTAGGGCCGGCTCCGCACCGGAAGCCTCCGGCGCGGTTCTTGAGCTGCGGCGTGCGAGCCACAAGACATTGGCAGCTGTTTCCAATGATCTGGAATCGCTCGGGTTCAACAGGGCGGTCGCGCGGCTGTACGAACTCGTCAACACGATCAGCAAGACCGTTGGTAACGATATCGAAGACTCTTCGATGGAATATGCGATCAGGGAGGCTGCCGACTACCTTGTCCAGATGATGGCGCCAATGATGCCGCACCTTGCCGAGGAATGCTGGTCCGCTCTTGGTCACGGCAATCTGATTTCCGAGGCCAAGTGGCCGGTCGCCGACCCGGCCCTGCTGGCCGAGGATTCGGTCACTTACCCAATCCAGATCAACGGCAAGCGCCGCGGTGAACTGGAAATTGCAAAAGAAGCTTCCAAAGAAGAGGTCGAAGCAGCTACCTTGGCTCTGGATTTCGTTCGAAAGGCGCTGCAGGGCAACGCGCCCAGGAAACTCATCGTCGTGCCGCAGAGGATTGTGAATGTCGTTGTTTAGCAACATCTTGAAAAGCGAAAACAACTTGCGGCGAGCCGCCCTCTGCTCCGCCTTCCTGGCGGCCGTCATCTTGAGCGGGTGCCAAATTCGCCCGCTTTACGGCACCAGCACGACCGGTGATTTCGGAGCGCAATCTTCCCCGGTCGCCGCAGATCTTGCGGCAATCGAACTTGAGTCGATCTCGGCCCGGTTCGCCAATGAGGAGTCGGCAAGGGTTCTCAACAACGAGCTTACCTTCAGGCTGGAGCGCGGCGCAGGGTCCGTGGCAAAGAAGTTCCGGCTTGAGATCCTGGTCGATGTGAACAATGCGGCGGTTGGCGTGGAACAGTTCGCAGACGTTCCGTCCGCCTTCACGATCACCATGAACTCGACTTATGTCCTGAGTGATATCGAGACGGACGAAACCCTGCCAACCGGCCGGACATTCAGATCGGCATCCTATGACTTCTCCAGTCAGCGCTTTG
The DNA here is from genome assembly GCA_963377175.1 of Effrenium voratum. Classification (NCBI taxonomy): domain Eukaryota; class Dinophyceae; order Suessiales; family Symbiodiniaceae; genus Effrenium; species Effrenium voratum. The sequence continues at coordinate 14,071 of CAUJNA010001979.1, forward strand.
CCAACCAGCGCGCGCTCCGGGACGCACAGGAACGGATTGCGAAGGCGGTTGCCGACGATATCGCAACCCGCCTTGCGGGCTATTTTGCCAGTCGATCCTGAGAGCCCGGCGGGAGGTAACGGATTGTGACCGCCCTGAAAGCCGCAGAAATTGACCGGTTCATCGCCAATCCCCCCGACAGCGGTGCTGTGGTTCTGATATTCGGACCTGACACTGGCCTTGTATCGGAACGGGCGACACGGCTCGTGGCCAAGGCCACGGAAGGCGACAGCGACCCCTTCAATCTGATCAAGATCGATGCTTCGGAACTCGCTTCGGATCCGAATCGACTGATTGACGAGGTTCTGACCATTCCACTCTTTGGTGGGCGCCGGATTGTCTGGGTCAAGGATGCCGGCGGCAAGAATCTCACCCCTGCGCTTGATCCTGTCCTGAAGCTGGACGACTGGCAGACATTTGTCGTGCTGGAAGGCGGAGACATCAAGAAAGGTGTCGGTCTCAGAAAGCTGATCGAAACACACAGGCGCGCCGTCGCACTGCCCTGTTATGCGGACAATGATCGCGGCATCGACCAGCTGATCGACGAGGAAATCAGGGAAGCCGGACTGTCCATCACCCGTGAGGCCCGTGGTGCCCTGCACAGCCTTCTTGGTGGAGACCGGATGGCCAGCCGTGGAGAGCTCAAGAAGCTCTGCCTTTATGCGCTCGGCAAGGGCCGGATAGACAGCGAAGATATCGAAGCGATCATCGGCGATGCATCATCCTTCGAGATGTCAGAACTTATTGATGCCGCAGCCTCAGGAGACATCGCGCTCCTCGACCATGGACTTGAACGGCTTTCCGAAGCCGGATCAAAAGCGTCCGTCATCGCCAACCAGGCCTTGAAGCATTTTCAGCATCTTCACCGAATGCGGATCGATGTCGACAAGGGAAAGAACGCACAGGCAGTTATCGACGGACAGCGTCCCCCTGTTTTCTTCAGCCGCAAGCCCAAACTCGCGCAACAGCTTCGTATCTGGTCGCTCGCCGATCTGGAACGGGCAATGGAAATCCTCGCGGAAGCCACGAAGATTTCTCGCCTCAATGATCCGCTCGGTGTACCGGTTCTCTCCGAGGCACTACTGACACTGGGAAGAGTCGCAAGGGCGCGCGCCCAACGGCGTTGAAATGCGGATCCATGACCGATTCCAAAATCGCGCATCCTCTTCGGTCAAGTCGCACGCAACCAGGCAAAAGGGTACAAACGCAAAGTCAGTTTGATAGAAATATCTATCTTTTCAGATACTTAGCGTGTTTCGACACCAAGTTTCCTGCAGATCTCGTCAAGCTGCTCCAATGAGGTGTACTTGATTTTGAGATCTCCGGAATCTTTTCCCGGTTTGTGTCCAACAACCACCTTCAGGCCCAAGGTGTCGGTCAAGCGTTTTTCCAGCGCCTTGGTGTCCGCATCCTTCTGGGGCTTTTCGCTTGGGGCTTTTTCACCCTTCAGCTTCGCAAGGGCTGCCGGGTCCTGTGAAATCTTTTCAGCATCCCGAACGGTCAGGCCCTTCTCAACAATCAGTTCGGCGAGCGCGGCCGGATCATCAACAGTAATCAGCGCACGCGCATGGCCAGCCGTCAGCAGGCCTTCGGCGAGGTAATCCTTGACAGAATTCGGAAGTTTCAGAAGCCGCATCGTGTTGGCGACATGGCTGCGGCTCTTGCCGATAACCTTCGCCAGTTCGCCCTGACTATACTTGAACTCAGCGGTCAGCTGATCGTAACCCATTGCTTCTTCGATCGGATTGAGGTCAGCACGCTGCACGTTCTCGATAATCGCAAGTTCGAGCGCTTCCTGATCGGTAACGTCGCGAATGATAATCGGGGCTTCATGCAGCCCCGCCCGCTGCGCGGCCCTCCAGCGTCGCTCGCCGGCAATAATCTCGAAGCGGTTGGTTTTTCCTGCTGCCGGGCGCACCAGGATCGGTTGAACGATTCCCTTCGCTTTCAGCGATTCCGCGAGGTCGCCAAGATCCTTCTCCGTAAAGGTCTTGCGTGGATTGCGAGGATTCGGCTCAAGGTGTTCGATAGGAACCCTGCGGCTGTCCCGAACGACTTTCTCCGGGGTTGCCACAGCTTCAGGAGCCGAGTCTCCGATCAGAGCAGCCAGACCTCTACCCAAACGTTTGTTCTTGACGTCCTTGTCAGCCATAACGCACCATTTTCTTCTTATATTTCAAAAGATTAGCTTGTGACAGCAAGGCCTTTCACGCCGTCACAAACCTGAATTCAATCAGGAAACGCATCACGGCGGCAGTCAGGCAGCCACGCGGCGCAATTCACGTTCCCGTTGAATGATTTCGGACGCCAGCCGAAGATAGGCCTGGCTCCCGGCGCATTTCAGATCATAAAGCAACGCCGGTTTGCCATAAGATGGTGCTTCGGAAACACGAACGTTTCGCGGAATGATTGTCTCGTAAACCGCATCGCCCATCGTCTCGCGAACATCGGCAACAACCTGGCTGGAAAGATTGTTGCGGCTGTCATACATGGTGAGCACGATGCCATGAATACTGAGTTCTGAATTCAATGCGTCCCTGACCTGTTCAACCGTGCTGAGCAACTGGCTAAGGCCCTCAAGCGCAAAGAACTCACACTGAAGTGGCACAAGAATCGAATGCGATGCCGAAAGTGCATTGATTGTCAGAAGGTTAAGCGATGGCGGACAATCGACCAGGACATAGGTGAAGCTGACTTCCTGGAACAGACGTGAGCGCGTCAGATTCTCGATCGCGTTGCGAAGGCGGAAAGCGCGGTCACTCGTTGATGCAATCTCAAGCTCAAGGCCGAGCAGATCCATCGTCGACGGAGCCACCCAAAGCCGTTGCACCGCTGTTTCCCGCACAGCCTCGGCCAGCGAGCAGTCTCCACTCAGGACTTCATAGGTAGACAACCCCCGGTCGCGATGTTCAATGCCCAGACCGGTGGACGCATTGCCCTGGGGATCGAGATCGATGACCAGCACCTTTTCCCCGATTGCCGCCAGCGCTGTGCCGAGGTTGATGGCGGTCGTGGTCTTTCCCACCCCGCCTTTCTGGTTCGCGAGCGCGAGGACGCGAGGTGTTTCGGGAAGCATGCTCATTGCCACGACACTTTCCTGGTTAGTCCGTCCGGGCTGATATATTTGAGAAAACAAGCATCCGGCTCACAGGATCTACAAGACTTACCTTTTCTACCAGATCGAAGTTCCAAGCGTCAGAGGCTTCGTTAACTTCTCTCTGAAAATCCTGACCTTTGTGGAAAACAGCACCCGCTCCCGCCGCTGTAAACGGTTCTGACAGGCTAAAAAGCAGGTCGAGAGAGGCCAGGGCACGAGCCGAAATGGCATCGACCGGGCCATGTCTCCAGTCTTTCGCCACCGATTCGATACGTCCCGGATGGACAGTACCGGTCGAGCCCGTTTCCCGGAGTGCAGTGCGCAGAAACGCAGCCTTGCGCTGATTGCTTTCGATCAGATGCACATGCGCATCCGGTTCGTCTGCCAGCAGGATCGCGGTGACAATACCCGGAAAACCTCCTCCGCTACCGATATCCACCCATACACGGGCTGCAGGATCGAGCCACTGGGTCTGCAGACTATCGGCAACATGCCGTGTCCAGATATCCGCAATAGTGGACGGTGCGATAAGGTTTTGCGCAGGCTGCCACTTCAGTACAAGGTCCACATAGATCTGGAGTCTTTCCAAAGTTTCACGTGAAACATCCCCATACTTATGCACAATCTGTCCAGTGTCGTTCAACACCACCGGCCGCGCCATCAGGCGGCTCCCTTGCGGGAACTGCGCTTGAGATGGGACAGGATCAATGTCAGTGCAGCAGGCGTAATGCCGTCCATTCGTGACGCTTGCCCAAGCGTTGCTGGTCCAACATCGATCAGCTTCTGTTTCACCTCGTTGGACAATCCGACAATCGCTTCGTAGTCGAAATCATCGGGGATTCGCAAGGCTTCGTCGCGCTTCAATGCTTCGATATCCGCCATCTGTCTGTCGAGGTATACGGCGTAGAGGGCATCAGTCGCAACTTGCTCCGCTATTCCCCGGTCGACCGCACCAAGCTCCGGCCAGATCGTTGTGAGCCTCTCATAGGTCACATTCGGGTAGGACAGCAGATCAAACGCAGACCGGCGAATTCCGTCCTGGTTCACAGGCAATCCCTTTTTCCGTGCTTCCGTAGGCGTCACCGAAAGGGTTTCAAGAAGATCGCGGGCTTGCTCGATCTTCGCCATCTTGGTGTCAAATGCCAGACGTCTGGTATCGGACACAAAACCCCTTTCCACTCCGAGCGGAGTCAATCGCTGATCCGCATTGTCGGCCCGCAGCGACAAACGGTATTCCGCTCTTGACGTGAACATGCGGTACGGTTCGGTAATACCCCTCGTCACGAGGTCGTCGATCATCACACCGATGTATCCCTGCGACCGGTCTACGACAAAGGGTTCCTTGCCTGCTGTCTGAAACGCGGCATTGACACCGGCAACAAGCCCCTGCGCCCCTGCTTCTTCATACCCTGTCGTTCCATTGATCTGACCTGCTAGATAAAGCCCCGGGCAGCGTTTCGCCTCCAGTGTCGGACGAAGCTCGCGCGGATCCACATGATCGTACTCGATCGCGTAACCAGGCTGAATAACCGTCACGTCCTCGAGACCTGGAATGGTTTTCAAAAATGCGAGTTGCGCGTCTTCCGGAAGCGAAGTCGATATGCCGTTGGGATAAACGGTGTGATCATCAAGTCCTTCCGGTTCAAGGAAGATCTGATGCCCGTCTCTTTCGCCGAACCGAACGATCTTGTCCTCGATCGAAGGACAGTATCGCGGCCCCCGTCCTTTTATCTCCCCTGAATACATGGCGGAACGGGAAAGATTGTCCTGGATGATTTTATGGGTCTCAGGAGTGGTTCGGGTGATATGGCACGGAATCTGTGGGGTTTCGATCCTGTCGGTCAATGTTGAAAACGGAACCGGATCGTCATCGCCAGGCTGCTCCTCCAGGCGATCCCAGTGGATTGTTCGACCATCAAGTCGCGCCGGCGTGCCGGTCTTGAGACGCCCGAGTTCAAAGCCGATCTCTTCAAGGGATGCCGACAGCCCCAGAGCGGGCGCCTCGCCTGAACGGCCTGCCGGTATCTTCCTGTCACCAATATGAATTAGCCCGCGCAGGAAGGTACCGCTGGTCAATACGATTGCCTTGCAGGACACAATGCGACCGTCGGCAAGATCAATCCCTGAAACAGCAGAGCTTGGTCCGTCACCTGCAAAGCGGATCTTGTGGGCTTCGCCTTCGACAACCGTCAGATTTTCGATGCCGGCAATCTCGCGCTGCATGGCTTCACGGTAAAGTCTGCGGTCTGCCTGCGCACGCGGACCCCGGACGGCCGGACCTTTGCGCCGGTTGAGCATGCGGAACTGAATGCCGCCCTGATCCGCGACCCGGCCCATCAGACCATCAAGTGCATCTATCTCGCGAACCAGATGCCCCTTGCCAAGACCGCCAATCGCCGGGTTGCAGGACATCACCCCAATCGTTTCGAACTTGTGAGTAACGAGTGCGGTCGATGCACCAGCACGCGCGGACGCCGCCGCTGCTTCACAGCCCGCATGACCGCCGCCAATCACCACAACGTCGAATTTCAGTTTCTGGTCACTCATGGTCTCACCGTCCACACAGGCACTTCAGACAAGCACCCGGTAATATCCAGATCATTTTCAGGGATCGGTCGCCGGCATCATGCCGGACTATCATATGCGGTCTAAACCGGCAGTTCCTGTGCGCCGTTATAATGCGAGACGCCATCTGGGTCAAAGCGGAATTCGATTGGACGAATCCTGGAAATTCCGTCAACTCCTGGGTAGCGGATCATGAGGCTGATGATTCACGTGAAACATGTTCCGGTACAGAATCGATCCATGGGTAGACTTGATTCACGTGAAACATCATTTGCCAATACAAAAGTCCCGGAAGATGACATCCAGGAGATCGTCCACGTCAATTCGTCCAGTAATCCGACCGAGTGCATCAGCAGCGCGCCGCAGGTCTTCAGCCCGCAATTCTGTCGGCAGATGGTTGGCATGCACCGCCGTTTTCAAACCCGTCAGGCAATTTGACAGGTAATGCCGGTGCCGTTCACGCGTTGCAAGTGGTGCTTCACCGAGGGAAATCGTTTCTTCGGCAAAACGTGTCAGGGCGCTGATTAGCATCTTGACACCTTCTTCATTTCTGTCCGAACAGGAGATTTCCTTGATTGTTCCGGAAGAGTCTTGTTCCGGAAGGGTCACAAGATCGCTTTTCGTTCGAACGATCCAGAGTGGGATCTTTTCCCTTAACTCTTCCGGAAGACCGCTGACAGGATCATCATAAGGCACACCATCCAGTTCCATCGCCCAAAGGATCAGATCAGCTTCCTGTCCCCTGGCCTGTGCCCTGCGGATCCCCTCCCTTTCAACAACTCCTAGTGCGTCCCGAAGTCCGGCGGTATCGACCAGCGTAAGCGGATATCCTCCGAGATCGAGATGAACCTCGATGACGTCACGCGTCGTCCCCGCTTCTTCTGTGACAATGGCGACATCCCGACCGGCGATGGCATTCAGCAAACTGGATTTGCCGGCATTCGGCGCACCCATGAGAACGACTTGCAATCCGGAACGCAGGCGTTCTCCGCTTTTCGACTTGTCCAGATGGATTGCAATCTCGCCATGGAGGGCCGCGGCTTCCGACCAGACCTCATCTGCGACGCTGCCGGGCACATCCTCTTCATCGGCAAAGTCAAAATCGGCCTCGATCATCGCACGCATATGGATCAGCCTTGAGCGCCAGCCTTCATAAAGCTCACCGAGCGCACCGCCCATCTGCCGGACAGCCTGTTTCCTCTGGCTTTCCGTTTCAGCCGCAATCAGGTCTGCAAGGCCTTCAACTTCCGTCAAGTCCATCCGACCATGATAAAAAGCCCGCCGCGTGAATTCGCCTGCTTCCGCAGGTCTGCAATTTTCAAACTTCCCCAACTCACTGAGCACCTTGCCAACGACCGCTCTGCCGCCATGGCAGTGAAGTTCAGCAACGTCTTCGCCGGTAAAACTCCTCGGACCCTCGAAAAACAAAACCAGTGCTTCGTCGAGCACCTCTCCGGTTGCCGGATCTTTCAGCCTGGTAACCGATGCCTTCCGGGCGTCCGGAACCCTTCCGCAGATCTTTCCCAGAACCATTCTGGTTTCACGACCCGAAACACGAATGACAGCCACCCCCGAAGGCACCGCGCCGCTTGAAAGTGCAAAGATCGTTTCTGCCATGGTTTTCTTTCCGGGAGAGTTTTTGGGAAAGTACAAATACTCCCAACTTCAATGTGTGAGTTCGCCTCTTTAGCAAACAGGTGCGAAAACTGAAAGGTGCTCTCAAACGGCAAGGCAGCTCTTCCCTCGAACCGATTGGCCGGTCCGCGGTACCACCCCTTGTTCAATGTTCCGCAGACGAATCAAATGCGGATGCTGAGGTGAAGGACAACTGTGAAACGCCTTGGCGAATGTTTCACGTGAATCAATCAAGTTCGATCGGACTGAAACGAACGACCGATAGTCTTGAACAACTGGATCCTGTATAGAATGACAGAAAGCGTCTTGAGAGATGGGAAACAATTCCCGATCTGTCTTCCTGTTGGTTCGGAAGCGAATCGATATTGATAGGGACGATGCACGTCAACCGGAGATACTGTCTTGTGACCGTATCGTGTTTCACGTGAATCGGCGCGACTGGCCTTATTCACCCTGCTGCGAAATCCAGTCGCGTTTTGACAACCTGTACAAGACATGCGGGGCCACTGGATGATCCGCAGGTAAAGACGGATGTAGAAAGTCTCCATCCAGGTCCCTGCGCATGCCTATTCGGTCCATGACCCGCCTGGAGGGTTTGTTGGCAGGAATTGTAAATGCAACGATCTCATCGAGCCCGATGGTTTCAAAACCGAATCGAAGCCAGGCGTTCGCTGCCTCGCTTGCATATCCTTTGCCCCACCAGGTTTGTTTAAGCCGCCAGCCAATCTCGACACAGGGTTCAAAAGGCAACGGTGCGGCATAACTCGGTCGGTTCAATCCGACGAATCCGAGAAATTCTCCCGACTCCTTGATCTCGACGGGAGCCATACAGAAACCGTCCCTGTCTTGCTTAACAACACACCTGGAAACCAGAAATTCCGATTTTTCTCGGCTCATGACATCGGGAAAATACCGCATTACCTCCGGATCCGCACAAATCTCCGCGAATGGTTCAATGTCCGTTTCCTCCCAGGCACGAAGCAACAGACGATCGGTCTCAAGGAAAATGTTTCGGGTCATCAGAACGGTTCCGATTCAACAGGTTCAGACGGATTCACGTGAAACAGGACTACCAAAGGTAATGGCGCAAACCTGCCGGTTCGCGCCTTGCCAAACAGTTTCTTTCAAAAAGTATCAGGTATTCATGCTGTCGAAGAACTCATCATTGGACTTGGTCTGTTTCAGCTTGTCGAGAAGGAACTCGACCGCATCGACGGTACCCATCGGGTTGAGGATACGACGCAACACGAATGTCTTCTTGAGACGCTCATGGGGAACGAGAAGTTCTTCCTTACGAGTTCCGGAACGTTGAATATCGATCGACGGATAGACGCGTTTGTCGGAAATCTTGCGGTCAAGGATAATTTCAGAGTTACCGGTTCCCTTGAATTCTTCGAAGATGACTTCATCCATGCGGCTGCCTGTATCGATCAGGGCCGTCGCGATGATCGTCAGCGACCCGCCCTCTTCGATATTTCGGGCCGCACCGAAGAACCGTTTTGGACGCTGCAGCGCATTTGCATCGACACCCCCGGTCAGAACCTTGCCTGACGATGGAACAACAGTGTTGTAGGCGCGTCCGAGACGCGTGATGGAATCAAGCAGGATGACAACGTCCCGACCGTGTTCGGTCAGACGTTTGGCCCTTTCAATCACCATTTCTGCGACCTGCACGTGACGTGACGCCGGTTCGTCGAAGGTTGAGGAAACAACCTCTCCGTTCACCGTACGCTGCATATCGGTGACTTCTTCCGGCCGTTCGTCGATCAGAAGAACGATCAGGTAGCACTCCGGATGATTGTTGGTAATGGATTTGGCAATATTCTGCAGAAATACAGTCTTACCTGTCCGCGGAGGCGCCGTGATCAGGGCACGCTGGCCTTTGCCGAGCGGTGCGACCAGATCGATTACCCGCGATGACAGATCCTTGATGGTGGGATCTTCAATCTCCATCCGGAATCGTTCGTCCGGATAGAGCGGCGTAAGGTTATCGAAGTGAACCTTGTGACGGGCTTTTTCGGGATCTTCGAAGTTGATCGTATTGACCTTCAGAAGGGCGAAATACCGCTCTCCTTCCTTCGGGCTGCGAATCTGTCCTTCGACCGTATCGCCTGTCCGCAACGAAAAACGCCTGATCTGAGAGGGAGAGACATAAATGTCATCCGGTCCAGGCAGATAGTTGGCGTCCGGAGATCTCAGGAAGCCAAAACCGTCCTGCAGGACCTCCACAACGCCTTCGCCGATAATTTCGACATCCTGCGCAGCCAGGTTTTTCAGAATAGCGAACATCAGCTCCTGCTTGCGCATGGTGCTCGCGTTTTCGACTTCGAGCTCCTCGGCAGCTTGCAATAGCTCGGTCGGTGTTTTTGCTTTTAGGTCTTTGAGTTTCATTTCCCGCATCGAGTTTGGGTCTGTCTTTTTTTAGGGATGAAATTGGGAGGGTCGTTCCGTGCCGGGGGTGATGGGTCGGCCAGAAGATATCTGAGAGACTTTTAGACGTGTCCAGATTGTTCGGTGAAACGTATCGAATTGAAACCAACACTGCACCGATTTGAAGTGGCGCGAAGATACTTTGTTTTAAAATGAATCGCAAGCCCACAAATCTGCTGGTTTCCCGGGCTCGCAATTGCTTGCAAATCGGCGAGTTGAAGACAGCCGCGAAACCACAATCCCCACGACATCGCCTGTTTTCAAATCAGTCAGAAAGGTTTGACGATCACCAGTATGACAATGCAGATCATCAGCACGGTCGGGACTTCATTCAGGATCCTGTAAAACCTTGCCGGTTTGGTGTTTTGGTCCGCCGCAAAGTTTTTCACGCATTTGCTGAGATAACCATGAACACCAGACATGATGAGCACCAGCGTCAGTTTTGCATGGAACCATCCGTCTTGCCACGCAGACAGCTCATAAGCTGCCCACAGCCCGAAAATCCAGGACGCAACCATTGCCGGATTGATGATCGCTTTCAGCAGCCTGCGTTCCATCACCTTGAACGTTTCCGACTTCTCGGAGCCGACCTCGGCCTCGGCGTGGTAGACGAACAGTCGCGGCAGATAAAGCATGCCCGCCATCCAGGCGATTATCGAAATCACATGCAGCGATTTTACCCAAAGGAACAGATCCATTATTCAGCCTCTCCGGACCTGTTCGACCATACGTTTGACATTGTCGGGATCCGCATCCGGTGTAACCCCGTGCCCGAGATTGAAGATCAGGGGTCCCGTGTCAAATGTTTCCAGAATGTGGGCAACTCCATCTTCAAGAGCCTTGCCACCAGCAACCAGCCGCATCGGATCGAGATTCCCCTGGATCGGAACTTTTTTCTGGATGTCGAGCGCAAGATGATCAGGAGCAGTCCAGTCGAAACCGACGGCATCAACACCAGTTCCCTCGATGAAGGTCATTATTCTTGCTGAAGACGCCTTTGGAAAACCGATGATCTTCGCGTCAGGCCGGATGGCCCGCACGCCATCAACGATCTTTTTGGTTGGTTCGATCGACCAGCGACGGAACCCGGCATCATCCAGAACTCCGGCCCAGGTGTCGAATATCTGCACCGCATCGGCGCCGGCATCCAGCTGTCGGATCAGGTATCTGATGGACGCGGTGACAAGCTGATCGACAAACCGCTGCATGAGGTCCGGATCACGATAGGCCCCGACACGTGCGGCAACCTGATCCTGCGTCGTGTGTCCGGCAACGGAATAGCAGGCAACCGTCCAGGGAGCTCCACAGAAGCCAAGCAGCGTTGTTTCGTCAGGGAGTTCCGCCCGAAGACGCGAAACGGTCTCCATGACGGGTTTCAGATGATCCTCGGCCCTGTCCTGTTCCAGACGATCAAGAAGGTCTGAAGACAGTGGCTCCAGAACCGGACCACGTCCTTCTTCAAAACGGACAGGGTATCCGATTGCATCGGGGACGACGAAGATATCCGAAAACAGAATACTCGCATCAAAACCATACCGGCGGATCGGCTGCAGTGTGACTTCAGTTGCAAGATCGGGGGAGTAACAGAAGTCCAGGAAGTTGGAAGCGTTCTTCCGGACTTCCCGGTATTCGGGAAGATACCGTCCGGCCTGACGCATCATCCAGATGGGAGGCGGCCAGATCTTTTCTCCTGAGAGAACCCGCATAACGGCTCTATCTTGGGATTTCATGAGGTAGCGCCTTTCCCACATTTCAAACCAAACAAGATTCTTATTTTGAATCTGTTTTTATTTATTGCGCGTGGATTACAGGGATCATTTTCTATCCACAATGCGTTTGCGCAAAATTCCTGGCGGGATAAATCACACAAAGACAGCGAAAGAATCCTTCCCCAAGAGTCGATAAACTGATTTATGAATTGAATCCAGCTACTTGGAAGCGTGTTTACCTTTCGTTAAGGAATTGCGAGCAGGTGGAAAATCTGTCGATATGTCACAGCCTGATTGTGAATCCACATCAACGCACAATCGTTTCGGAGTCAGTTTCCGCGCGTTAAAGGATTGTTAACAAATATTGCTGAGCGGGCATAAACTTCGTGCTACGCACTCAATCTGGGACTTAACTCCCAATTCTTCAACAGCCCTGGGGATGACATCGTGAACAAGTCGAGACACTATTTTCATCTGCATCTCGTGTCCGACTCGACCGGTGAAACCCTGATGACGGTCGCCCGTGCCGCGACGGTTCAATATGAAAACGTGCAGGAAATAGAGCATGTTTATCCGCTCGTCCGCTCGTCGAAACAGCTGGACCGGGTCATTTCGGAAATTGAAAACGCGCCTGGTATCGTCCTTTACACGCTCGTGGATGACGAAATCGCCAGTCGGTTGGAAAGGAAATGCCGGGAACTTGGTATTCCCTTCGTCAATATCCTGGATCCGGTCTTCGCCGTGTTCCAATCCTACCTCAACGTGACGCAAACCCACCGTGTCGGCGGGCAACATGAACTCGACGCCGAATATTTCCGGCGGATGGAGGCCCTCAACTACACGATGCTGCATGATGACGGTCAGGTCTGGGACGATCTGGAATCAGCCGATATTGTCCTGATCGGCATTTCCAGAACATCCAAGACACCGACCTGCATCTATCTGGCCAATCGTGGCATCAAGGCAGCAAATGTTCCGCTGGTTCCCGGTATTCCCCTTCCGGATCATGTGAAGGCACTGAAAGGACCGATGATTGTCGGTCTGATCGCATCCGTTGAGCGTATCCAGCAGATCAGGCGTAACAGGGTTCTGTCTTTGAATTCAGAGGGTTACAACGACACCTATGTCGACCGGAAGGAAATTTCGCAGGAAATCAACATGACCCGGCGGCTCTGTTCGGAAAACGGCTGGCCGCTGATTGACGTGACGCGCCGTTCGGTGGAAGAAACGGCTGCTGAAATTCTGACGAAATTCAAGGGCTTCAAGGCAGAAACCGGAGATTCGATCTAGACCGGTTCAACCGAACAGACATCTGAGAGGGAAAATGGCACTCGTTCTGGCGAGCGGCAGCAAAATCCGCGCTGAACTGATGGAAAATGCAGGTCTTGTGATTGAGATCGACCCGGCTGACGTCGATGAACGGGCGGTAGAGGCACCGCTTCTCGAGGCGGGCTTTCCACCCGAAGATCTTGCCAGCGTTCTGGCGGAAGCCAAGGCAAATGATGTCAGCGGACGCAGGCAGGCTGATCTCGTCGTCGGAGCGGATCAGATCCTGGCTTTCGAGGGCGAACGCAGGACCAAACCCGACGATATGGAAGCAGCCCGACGGCAGTTGCTCGCATTTTCCGGCAAGACCCATGAATTGCACTCCGCAGTCGTGATTTCGCAAAATGGTGAAGCGGTCTGGCGCCAGGTTTCAACCGCCCGCTTGACCATGCGTGACCTGACACCCGAATTCATAGGGCACTATCTTGCCGCGGCCGGTGACGACGTGCTTTCAAGCGTCGGCGCTTATCAGCTGGAAGGCCTTGGCGTTCAGCTTTTTGAAAAGATCGAAGGTGACTATTTCACCATTCTGGGCCTGCCAATGCTTCCTTTGCTGGCGGAACTCCGCACGCTCAAGGTTATCGAGACATGAGCGCGGTTGCGAAAAAAGCTGCAGTTACGGGCCACCCGGTTGCCCACTCCAGGTCGCCGCTCATTCACGGATACTGGTTGGAGCAACACGGAATTCTCGGAGAATACGGTCGCATCGATGTCGCTCCGGAAGCTGCAAGTGACTTTTATCGAAATCTGCGGAGCGCCGGCCTGGTGGGCGCCAATGTCACGGTGCCGAACAAGGAAATAGCTGCAAGCGCCTGTGAGTGGCTGGATGAAACGGCGCGGACCATGGGTGCTGCGAATACCCTTTGGCTGGACGAAACCGGCCGGCTTTGTGGTGCCAATACCGACGGTATGGGATTTTTGGGCAATCTCGATCAACTGGCGCCGGGCTGGAATCGCTCGCAAGGAACCGCTTTGGTTCTGGGGGCCGGTGGCGCAGCACGTGCGATCGTCTGGGCGCTCCTGTCCCGAGACTTCACAGCTGTGCATGTTGTCAACCGAACCGAAGAAAAAGCGCGAAAAATCTGCGATGAATTTGGTTCCAAAACGTTTGCTCACGGTTGGGAAAGCCTGGGGACCCTGCTTGGAAAAGTGGACCTGTTGGTGAACACGACATCGCTTGGCATGACGGGAAAACAGCCGTTGGAAATAGATCTTTCGAATTTGCCGCGCCATGCGCTCGTCAACGACATCGTCTATTCTCCTCTCGAAACGGAGTTGCTCAAACAGGCAGCGGTGCAGGGAAATCCGACGGTTGATGGAATTGGCATGCTTCTCCATCAGGCGGTTCCCGGATTCGAGCGCTGGTTTGGCGTCAGACCGGAAGTCACAGATGACTTGCGCGCATTGGTGTTGAAGGATCTTGGGGTGAACGTATGATCAGGATTGGTCTGACAGGGTCCATCGGCATGGGTAAATCGACAACCGCGAAGATGTTCGCTGAACGCGGTGTCCCGGTTCATGATGCCGACGCCTGCGTTCATGCGCTTTACGAAGGCCGTGGCGTGCCTCTGATTGGCGATGCATTTCCCGGCACCATCGTTGATGGCAAGGTTGATCGGGCGTTGCTGTCGAAACAGGTCCTCGGCAATCCTGAAGCCATGAAACGTCTCGAAGACATTGTCCACCCCCTGGTGCACGAAGAAGAACAGGTGTTTCTTGACCTCGCCAGGATGGACGGCCATTCCGCTGTTCTGATGGACATTCCCCTTCTGTTTGAGACCGGGGCTGAGACAAGGGTCGATGTCGTTGTCGTGGTATCCGCCGATGCGGATATCCAGCGCGATCGTGTTCTTGCCCGGGACGGCATGACCGAGGAGCGCTTTCAGGCGATCCTGGAGACACAGGTGCCCGATGCCGAAAAGCGCGGTCGCGCCGACTTTCTGATCGATACGGGTCAGGGATTGGCGATTGCCGGGCAACGGGTTGACGAAATTCTGCAGGAGTTGGGCGTCGTAGCCTGAAATTTTCCCGAACACCGGGGAAAACCAACTGTCGCTCTTGCGTCGGGCTGGCCACGCTGCACACTAGGATCAAAGTGAAAAGGCAAACAATGCGCGAGATCTCCTTCGACACGGAAACGACAGGACTTAATCCCCGAGGTGGTGACCGGTTGGTGGAGATCGGCGGTGTGGAGCTTCTCAATCACATTCCGACCGGCAACTCCTATCACGTCTATATCAATCCCCAGCGCGACATGCCGGCAGAAGCCTTTCGCGTACATGGTCTTTCTGAGGAGTTTCTGTCAGACAAGCCTTTGTTCGCGCATGTTGCCGACGAGTTTCTGGAATTCGTGGGTGATGCGACGCTCGTTATTCACAACGCTGCGTTCGATATGGGCTTTATCAACGAAGAACTGAAGAAAGCAGGTCGACGCACCATTCCGAACACCCAGGTGCTCGACACGCTGGAAATTGCCCGTCGAAAACACCCGACCGGCCCGAACTCCCTCGATGCCCTTTGCTCCCGCTATGGCATCGACAATTCCAGGCGCGTCAAGCACGGCGCCCTGCTCGACGCTGAAATCCTCGCGGAAGTCTATCTGGAACTCATCGGTGGTCGTCAGACCGCGCGTGGTCTGATGCCGGAAGAAGAGCAGGCTGCTTCCTCAAATGGCGCCACTGTTTCCGGAGAACTCGGCAAATTCAACGCAAAGCCACGCCCTGTTCCACTCGCCTCGCGACTGACCGATGATGAATATGCGGCACACAAGGCTTTTGTCGAGGGCATGGGTGAAAGCGCGATTTGGCAAAAATATAATCGATAGCTGCTAGTCAGCCATCAACCACCGAACTATTTCGAAATGCCGTTCGCTATAGCTGCTGTCGAATGCCCAGGCCATGGCCTGTCCGATCGTCCACAGCCGGGCGCGCTCGCGATCCAACTCCAGTTCTTCCGACAGCCGATCGAGCCGGTACATGGCGGCCTCTTTGGAGTGGCCGAATTCAAAACTCCGCACGATCGGACTGAGGGCAAAGGCCGGATCTCCGACTAGGGGTTTCGGATCTATTGCCAACCAGGCCTCCCGCGACGAAGACAGCACGTTGTGCCCGTGGAGATCCTGATGGAGCAGGACCTCTCCGTTGTCGTCCGCTGTGAGGTCCTTCAAGGCTGCGCGCGCGACGTCAACAAGGTAGTAATCGCACGGTTTTCCGGCCGATTCCCAGTCACCCTCAAGCGCTTCAAGCCACAAGTCAGCTTCACCGACAAGAGTTCGGAAGGGCTTGCCGGCAGGGACCAGCAATCGGCGGAGCAGATCCGCCATGACACCGATCTTGTCCGGCTCCGGATCGTCGGCAAGAAACCGTCCCGGATCGCAAGTCTCCAGCAACAGCGCACCAATGTCCGGCGCGTGGTCCAGCAGCCTCACAGCGCCATTGCCGTCCCAATGCTTGAGGGCATGGGCTTCGCATTCGGATTCCCGGTGCTGGAATTGAAGCTTCAGAACAACGGCTTCGTCATTCCGCCGCGCCGGCACCACATAGGATACACACCCGCCGGAATACGGGCGGCCGATACAGGTCAGACCGAACGTCTGGCAGGCGGCCTCAAAAATATCAGGAAGCGCTTCGAGCCATGACGCACCCGCTTCCTTCTTATTGAGCCATAAAAGGCTGTCGGGAACCTGAAACGGGGCACTTGATCGCGAATTCGCCACGGAATGTTCCGAAGAAGACCGTCAAAGCATGGATGGAAGGACGCGGTCCGGCGGACGGTGACCATCCATGAAGGTCTTGATGTTGATAATGACTTTCTCGCCCATCTCGATACGCCCTTCGATTGTCGCAGAACCCATATGCGGTAGCAGCACGACATTTTCCAGCTTGGCAAGCTTCGGATTGACGGCAGGTTCGTGTTCGAAGACGTCGAGACCGGCTCCGGCAAGGTCACCTGCCTCGAGCATCCGGATCAACGCGTTTTCGTCGATGACTTCACCACGGGCGGTGTTGACCACGTAGGCATCCTTCTTGAGGAGCTTCAGGCGGCGGGCAGACAAGAGGTGGAAGGTCGCGGGCGTATGTGGACAATGAACCGAAACCACGTCCATGCGTGCCAGCATCTGGTCGAGGCTTTCCCAGTATGTCGCTTCCAACTCTTCCTCGATCTCGTCGGCAACCCGGCGGCGGTTGTGGTAGTGGATCGACATGCCGAATGCCTTTGCGCGGCGGGCGACTGCCTGGCCGATCCGGCCCATGCCGATGATGCCAAGCCGTTTTCCCCAGATCCGGTGGCCAAGCATCCAGGTTGGAGACCATCCGGCCCACTCCCCGCTTTCCAGAGCGCTGATACCTGTGGCAAGTCGACGCGGGACGGACAGCATCAGCGCCATGGTCATATCCGCCGTGTCTTCGGTGAGCACGCCCGGTGTATTCGTGACGTTGATTCCCCGGTTATTGGCTGTCACCACGTCGATGTTGTCGACACCGTTGCCGAAGTTCGCGATCAGTTTCAGGTTTTCACCGGCCTGCGACAGCACCGACGAATCGATTCGGTCGGTCACCGTTGGCACGAGAACATCGGCGGTTCTGACAGCTTCCACCAGCTCTGCCTGGCTGAAGGGCCTGTCATTTTCATTGAGACGCGTTTCAAAAAGTTCACGCATCCGGGTTTCGACCACCTCCGGAAGCTTCCGGGTCACAACAACGACAGGCTTCTTTTTCGCCATACCTACTGCCTTTCGCGCTTCGTTGGGGATTTGTTAACCACAACGGATTCACTTTGATGCTGCGCGTCGCGCGAGCGCATGAGACCTTACCCTTTTCCTTACCAGATGGTTCGGCAGAAACAAGAGATCGCTTTCAATCGCCGCGCATTGCCCACGAGCCAAATTCGGCAAGGTGGTTTTCACGCAGTTTTTTCGGTACAGCTTTGACGCAACTCAACGATCAAGAACAATTGGACAACCGGACAATATGACCCGTTCGAATCCAGGCCTTCGCCTTCTACTGTGTGTGCTGACAATTTTCCTGGCAATCAGCTGGAATGCTGTCCCTGCTGACGCACAAGGTACGACAACCGGGACCTCCGGACTTCCCGTTCCGCGATTTGTCAGCCTGAAATCGGATCGTGTCAACGTCCGTGTCGGTCCGTCCCGTGAACATGCCGTCGCCTGGACATTCGTTCAGTCGGGCCTTCCTGTCGAAATCATCCAGGAATTCGAGAACTGGCGGCGTATCCGCGATTGGGAAGGCAAGGTTGGCTGGGTATTCCACTCCCTGCTGTCCGGCCGCCGGACCGCGCTGGTCACACCCTGGGAGAAGACCAACAGGACACCGTTGCGCGCGCGCTCGAAATCCGATGCGGATATCGTTGCCGAACTTGAACCGTTTGTTCTGACTTCAGTCACCGAATGTGCCGGCGGCTGGTGCCGCGTCAATGGCGAGCAATATGACGGCTGGCTGGACCAGACCCGCCTTTTCGGCGTTTATCCGGACGAAGTCGTGGAAGATTGAGCACTCGCTTGGACCGCCAGCAGGTGCTCTCCTGATCTTTTCGTTTCCAGAGCAGCAGCCAACTGTTCAATTGTGTCGGCCCCGGCGGCGGACACCCCTTCGGTGAACGGCATTGTTGGCGTGCGATCCGATTATCGCCTAGGTTGCCTGAAAACCCACAACCGCAATCTCGGAGGGCAAGAATGCCTGATGCCATTGTTCCGTCGGTCTTGAACAGTTACGTGCGCGACTGGAACATGTCTCCCGGACTGGAGCACGACGGTTTCGTGTTCATGACTGGTTTCACCGGTTCAAATGAAAATGGCCATCTGTCCAGTGATCCGCGCGAGCAGTTCGAGCATGCTTTCGAGAAAGTCCGCCTCGTGCTCGAGGAGGCTGGCCTGGGATTTGAGCACATTGTTGAAATGACGAGCTACCATGTCGGCTTGCGCGAACATCTGGAGCTTTTCAAGGAGGTGCGTGCCGCAACCGTTAGCGAGCCTTACCCTGCTTGGACGGCAATAGAAGTCGCGGGTTTCGTGCGAGACGGAGCGGTTGTCGAGCTACGCTGTATTGCGCGCCGTACGTGATCAGATGAACATCAAAGGACCGATTCTTTGCGTCGCCGGATTCGGAGACAACAGTTCAATGTTCGCCCCGCTGGTCGATGCACGTCGGTCCGGGGATCCGCAGATTCTTCCGCTCGACCTGCCAGGCTTTGGTGCCGAGCCTTTGAGGGAAACGTCAATTGCGACGCTGGCACAACACCTTGCTGCCGAAGCGCGCAGGTTCGGTGCACGTTCCGTTGTCGCGCACTCCGTTGCGTCGATCATTGCAGCCGAAGCGGCACATCTCTCGGACAGCATAATTGACACTATCGTATCCCTTGAGGGTAACTTGACGGCGGAAGATGCCTATTTCTCAGGCACGGCAGCCGACTACGATGACGCGGTTTCCTTTCGCGTTGCGTTTCTTGAGCGCCTTCATGAGATGGCGAAGCCCAACCGTATCATTGAAGGCTATGCTGAAAGGGTCTCGCGAGCGGACCCAGGCGCACTATGGTCTCTGGGGCGCGATGCGCGACAATACTCGCAAACCGGTCATCCTGGCGAGCGACTTCGGTCTGCGGGAAATGTTCTTTATGTTTTGAACCCTGCGAATTGTCCGGAAAATTCGCTGAATTGGCTGAAGACTTCCGGGTTGACCAAAGTGGAATTGGATGGCGCCTCGCATTGGCCAACCATCGATCAGCCAAGCAAGGTTCTTTTGGCGTTGCGATCCTGAACCTTCAGTTCCTCGAGCCGCGGCACGGGCGAGACCGTTGAGGGATTTGGCAGGACATCGAGGTTATCGCGACTCTTTGGAGATAGGCCGGCACCAACGAAAAAGGCGGCCATGAGCCGCCTTTGAACCGTTTGTTTTGCTTGGGAACTCAGTCCACCTTGGTTTCCTGAGCCTTCAGTTGCTCGAGTCGCGGCATGGACATGATGTTGTAGCCGCTGTCAACGAAGTGCACTTCGCCGGTCACGCCACCGGACAGATCGGACAGAAGGTAGAGCCCGGTGCCACCGATCTCGTCGAGCGATACCGTCCGGCAAAGTGGTGAAGTGCGTTTCTGGAAGTTGAACATGAGACGCGCGTCAGAGACACCCGACCCTGCAAGCGTGCGCACGGGACCGGCCGAAATCGCATTGACGCGGATATTCTGCTCGCCATAGTCGACCGCAAGATACCGCACGGAAGATTCAAGCGCGGCCTTGGCAACACCCATGACATTGTAGTTCGGCATCACTCTGGTGGAGCCGCCATATGTCAGCGTGATGATCGAGCCACCGTCCGGCATGATGTCTGCCGCTCGCTTGGCAATTTCCGTGAAGGAAAAGCACGAGATCAGCATCGTGCGGGAGAAGTTCTCCCGGGTGGTGTCCGCATATTTGCCGCGCAATTCCGACTTGTCGGAAAAAGCGACGGCATGAACCAGGAAATCGATGCTGCCCCAGGTTTCCTTCAGGACGTCAAACACCGCATCTACCGAATTGATATCCTCGACGTCGCACGGGAGCAGAATATCCGATCCCACGGATTCGGCCAGTGGTTTGGTGCGCTTGCCGAAGGCTTCACCCTGATAGGTGAAGGCGAGCTCCGCCCCGTGATCGGCAAGTGTCTTCGCGATGCCCCAGGCAATGGAGTGATCGTTGGCAACACCCATGATCAGGCCGCGTTTGCCCTTCATAAGATTAGACATGTCGGTCTCCTCAGCCGTGGTAGCGTGACAGCGCGAGCGAGGCATTGGTGCCTCCGAACCCGAAGCTGTTGGAGAGCACGGTATCCAATCCGGCATTGTCGACACGTTCCGTGACGATTTCGTCTTTGCTGAGTGCCGGATCGAGTTCGTTGATGTTTGCTGATGCCGTCATGAAATCGTTTTGCAGCATGAGCAGGCAGTAGATCGCCTCCTGCACACCGGTTGCTCCAAGGCTGTGTCCGGTCAGGGATTTTGTGGAAGACGCAGGCGGCTGATTGTCGCCAAACACACGGCGGATCGCTTCGATTTCACCGATATCACCGACCGGTGTCGAAGTGCCATGCGTGTTGATGTAATCGACCTTGCGATCTCCCAGGGTTTCGATGGCAAGTCGCATGCAGCGCTCTCCGCCCTCGCCGGAGGGCGCCACCATGTCATACCCGTCGGAGTTGGCCGCGTAGCCCGTGACCTCGGCATAGATTTTCGCGCCGCGAGCCTTGGCGCGTTCCAGTTCTTCCAGGACGACCACCCCGCCACCGCCGGCAATGACAAACCCGTCACGGGTCGAATCATAGGCGCGCGAAGCGGTCTGTGGTGTGTCGTTGTATTTGGAAGACATCGCGCCCATGGCGTCGAACAGGCAGGAAAGGGTCCAGTCAAGTTCCTCGCCACCGCCTGCAAACATCACATCCTGTTTGCCGAACTGGATCTGTTCGGTTGCGGCACCGATACAGTGTGCGGACGTGGAGCATGCGGACGTGATGGAATAATTGATCCCCTTGATCTTAAATGGGGTCGCCAGGCAGGCCGAATTGGTCGAGCTCATGCCACGCGTGACCATGAACGGCCCCATGCGCTTGGGAGCCCCTTTTTCAAGAACGATCTGGTGCGCCTGAAACAGGTTCTTGGTGGAAGGTCCGCCAGATCCCATGATCAGGCCGGTCCGCGTATTGGAGACGTCGCTATCTTCCAGTCCGCTGTCGGCGATCGCCTGTTGCATGGAAATGTAATTGTAGGCCGCACCATCGCCCATGAAGCGAAGCTGGCGCTTGTCGACCAGCGACGGTATGTCGATATCCGGCATGCCGTGAACCTGGCTGCGGAAGCCGTGTTCGGCATAGTCCGGCGCAAAGCTGATACCGGATTTGCCTTCACGAAGGCTGGCAAGCACTTCCTGTGCATTTGATCCGATGGAGGATACGATACCCATACCGGTGACGACAACGCGTCTCATTGCGGTCTCCTATTTGTTCAAGGTGCAAATGGCCCGGTCACTGCTCAAGCCTTCTTGCCCTTACATAATACGCAAACCGGCGCCCCCAATGAAAAAGAGAAACGCCGGTCGAATTTGATCGATGAAATTTGCTTCAGCTCTTCGCCAGGCCGACACGCAAATCCGTTGCCTTGTAGATCTGTTCGCCGTCAGCCTTCAGCCAGCCGTCAGCAATACCCAGAACCAGGCGCCCCTTCATGATCCGTGTGAAGTCAACGCCGTATTCCACGAGTTTGACGTCCGGTGTGACCATGCCCTTGAATTTGATCTCGCCGGTTGAAAGCGCCATGCCCTTGCCCGGAAGGCCGAGCCAGCCAAGGAAAAAGCCGGTCAGCTGCCAGAGCGCATCCAGACCGAGACAGCCCGGCATGACCGGGTTGCCCTGACAGTGACACGGGAAAAACCAAAGATCCGGCTTGATGTCGAATTCCGCGCGCGCATACCCCTTGTCGTATTCGCCGCCCGTCTCGGACAACTCCGTTATCCGGTCGAACATCAGCATCGGCGGGAGTGGCAGCTGGGCATTGCCGGGGCCAAAGCGCTCGCCGCGGCCGCAGGCGAGTAGAGCTTCGTAGTCGTAGCTGGAGCGGCGCTCGGTCATTCAGGATCCGTTTTCTTGCTTCCTACCCATTATCCCTAGGTGGAACGGGTTAGTTTTTCGTTCTGTTTGCGGCGCCTTCCTACCACAGGGGAACCATGACCGAAAGATGTCACATGAGCCAAATTTCAGGGATTTACAGGCTATTTGGCGAGATTCGAATGAAAGACCAGACCGATTGTCTTCGCGCCATCAGCTTGCACGTCGCGGTAAAAACTTGCATTTTAGGCACAAGAAATGGCAGAACTAGCCGAAGACCTGCGGAAAAAGTTCCTTAACGAAGGTGGGATAGTGTGAAAACGGCCATCCGAAACAAGGACTTAGATTTGGACAGATTTGGAATGACGACGCACAGGGAATTGGAAACGGCCGGCAAGGATGTGACCGGCATGCTGCGAACAGCGGGCTTGCGGCCGACGCGCCAGCGTGTGTCCCTGGCAGAATTGCTTTATTCCAAGGGTGATCGCCACATTTCAGCGGAACTTCTTCATGAGGAAGCGGTTGGGGCCGACGTCCCGGTTTCGCTGGCGACGGTCTACAACACGTTGCACCAGTTCACAGAAGCAGGCTTGTTGCGCGAGGTCGCGATCGACGGCAACAAGACCTATTTCGACACAAATGTTTCCGATCACCATCACTTCTTCATCGAAGGCGAGAACCGCGTGATCGATATTCCAGGTGAAGGTGTCGGTATCGGCAAGCTTCCCGAAGCCCCTGAAGGCATGGAAGTCGTGCGCGTCGATGTCGTCGTGCGCGTGCGCGAGAAGCGCTGATTACTCAGCGGCCGAAAGGTCCCGTTTCACATCATAGATAAAATAGTCGGACGTATCGTCATACGCCGCCAGGTAAATCTGACCTTTTGTACCTTTAGCTGGAGAGGTGTCAAACTGGGTGCAGGGGGCCCGCGCTACATGGGCGTCAACCCCAAAGCAGGTTTCAAAAGGCGGTTGGCCGATGCACAAGCGTGGTTGTTTTTCGACCTTCACTTTCGTCCTCAGCGAGCCTGTTAGCCACCGTTTGCTTACAACACGCCAGGCCCACCAAACGGCAAGGCCAAAAGAGTACTTGCTCGATGGTTTGTACACTGGCATTCCAGGTGCAACCTTCATGGTAGTTTTTCCTCATTTTCTTATGAATGGAGGGTGTTGTTTCCATAGGTGTCCTTTTTAGGTTATTTTACAACGAAACAGATGGCACTGGTTTAGATGGGTGTGATTTCATTTCCCAGGGCCATCTATTTGTCCAAAAGGTCACCTATGGTTGCTTCTTGTTGAGTGCAGTCGGAAGGAATCCCTGGAGTCCTTTTTGGTTGTTTTGGTCGAAAAATAGATGGCGAATCCTGGTTTACCTGGTGGTTTAATCATCTACCAGGGAAACCCATCTATTTGCCCTAAAAGGACACCTACGCTTGCACATTCCATCTCGTGCGCTTTTTCTTTTTGGGTCTCCGCGAGGACTTCCGGCGGTGATCACCACCTGCCTGGCCTTAGGCACACGTCAGATGGCCAAGAGGAACGCCATCGTGCGGAAGCTGCCGTCCGTGGAGACTTTAGGCGCCCGAAACGATGCGCCCAACCCATGCGCCAAGGTGTTTTTTTGTTCTCGTTTTATGTTCTGAATGAAGGGGGGTTGTAGGATTTTGTTTGTTCGGATGGAGATTTGTTTTTTGCTTCTCGGATAGGGGGTGGTAGGTTTGTTTGGTCTGATGGCTGTTGTTGTTTTTTCTTTTCTTTTTTTCGGATAATAGGGGGGTTGCAGGTGTCTTTTTCTGAGAAGTGGGTTGTCGGGTTTTGTTGCTGAGCTTGGCTTCCGACAGCCATACTTCCATGTGCTTCATTGTCGTTTTTCCCTTGCTGGTTTGAAAGGGAATCTATCACTCATGGGCATATGGCTGTGGGTCAAAACCAATGATACCATGTTGGGGTGGGTGCACCACCCATTTTAGTCTATTTTAGCGGGGATTGGGATGTTCACTGGGGGTACGGGATATTGACCCATGGGCAGATGTTCGCATCTTCTCCAGGGGGCGAAAACGCAAATGGTAGCATGGCAGATGTTCGCCTCTGGGCCACTCTTTTGTGCGCCAGGCTGCACCACGGTGATTTGCTCAGACAAGACGGGCACTCTGACCACGAACGAGATGTGCGTGGTGAAGCTCGCCTTGCCTGAGGGCGGCGCTATGAAGGCCACTTTGGAAGTTTCCACCTCCGCTACTTCCCCGGATTCAGCTCGCTTTTTGACGTGTTTCGCTTTTTTTGGGCCCTTTGCTTTCCGCTAACCAGGCAACTATATATATATATGTATATATTAATAAATATATATATATATATGTCATATATATATATATATAGATTTAGGATTTTTGGGCTGGGGTCCTAATGGCAATCATCCTTTGGATTCTGTGGTTGTCTCTTGTTGACTGGGCACGAGCTTTGAATACTTGAGCGGCATGGCCCTTGTTGCAATCAGGTCAGCATCCAGCCATGGCCGGCAAACAAGACCAGTATGGCTAGGTGTCCTTGTTGCCGAACGCTATTTGCATAGCTCGCTGGCACAAGCCTCGAGCCAACTAAGTTTGCACACTAGCGCGCACAGAGGCATGCAGGCTAACATTCACGAACGAGCACACACCTCCCACCCACGCACCCGCCCACCCACGCACGCACGCACGCACCCACTCGCACCCACTCACACCCACTCACACCAACGCACGCACGCACGCATGTACCGAAATATGCAAACAGTCGCCCAGCTTTTCTTCTTTTTTTTTGCGTAAAAGCTTCGCAGAATTGGCCGTTGCCCTTACTTAGCAGCGCTAATATGGAAGGGCAACGCGGCAGTTGCCCAGGTTCCGCTTCTACCCTCCACTCCATTCTTAGAGCAAATCGCTGTCAGGCCTACGACGTGGAAGGCGGGACTTGGGGATGTGCTGGTTTGCGCGTTTTAAATTCCATTGATGTCCTCCTGACCTACTGCCGAGCGCAACAAAGTAAGGGAGGTGGGTTTTGGGACGGACGGAGCCTCGATGAGAGAGGAGCTTTTATCACATTGACATGGCTTTGCCCCTTTCATGCCGAGGTCCTGAACGATTCATACTCGCCAGATGTGGGGTTTGAGCAACAGTTTCTCATATCATCATAATTACAATATATGTGTTTTTCCTTGAAGAAAAAAGGCCACAGGAAGTTCTCCCTCTCTCGTTTGCATGCGTTGCGGTTGACATACAAAAAGTACCTTGCCCTTCTCTTATTTGTTTATTCCTTTGACTTGGCGCCAGGTTACAACTACACGCCAGTTGGCAAAGTGACCGGCCTTTCCATCGACTGGAAGAAGTGCAACGCGCTTCAGGTTTTGGCAAAGACGCTCGGCCCAAGTTTACAGAGCAACACCGGCCCGGCTCGTTTTGAAGCGGGACATAGCGGGACTGGCATTTCCCAAAGGGTTAGGAACTCGAAGCTGAAGACAAACTCTCTCTCTCTCTCTCTCTCTGGGCATGCCTTCCTGTCCCCTAACATGAAACCTGACTGAGCCTTTGCTGGGTTCCTGCCTTTTGCACTCTAGCAGTCCCTGAACCGAGAGATGTCATTCATTGGCCATATTGCTGGACCTGCCTGAATTCATTGATCACCTGCCGGAAGTGTATGTTGTTCGCTGTCACTCGCGGCTGTGGTTTTGAGCTAGCAGAGACGCTACGAGTTGTTCTCTTGCACTTGCTGTTTTCGCCCATTGAGAACATGCTTCATGCTCAATTTTGCGTGCGCATGCTTTTCAATTTACACCTTTCCCTGAAGCAACTGAAAGAGCCCCGGCGATCCACAAGTTGCGCAAGTGAGGCAAGTGAGAACATAACTGGAGGAACACGGACAAGGGCAGCACCCCAAGGATCGGCTGCATGTGCAACGAGTCGCGGCTCGTCGTGGACGACGACGACAAGTTCATCCGCAACGGAGAGCCCACCGAGGCACCACCGGGCGTTCCCATGCTGGCGAGTGGGCTCGCAAAACGAGTCGCGAGGATTTGCTGCGAGTCGGAGTTGTAGCTTCAACTAGTCTGACTTGTTGAAGCCGTGTGCGGGCGCTAGATCATTCAAGCACTAGAGCACACGCTCGATATGCGGTGGCCGTACAGACGTGATGAGCCCAAATGCATGGCAAAAGTGATATTTGCAATCACGCATGGCCATGGAGTGCCATTAATTTGTCAAACACTAGGTCCCCCAGTATTGCCCTTTTACCCTTTTTTGGGGGAGGGTTCCCCTACTGAAATAGACTACAGCAACAAGGGTACCCTTATTCTAGCCTCTCTACTAACGATGCGCAAGGCAGCCATCCGCGTTCTGGTGGAGAAGCTGGGCTGCCCGGATGAAGCACTCAACAAGCGATGCTTGCAGAAGGAGAAGAGGCGGGACATCCGGGGCGGAACGGGTGCCGGGGGGGGGTGCCTGCGTTGTGCGCTTCGCTTGCAGGATGTTTGTTTGGCGCCGCCAGGTGGTGGAGGGATTCGGGTGGGAAAATCGCCGAACCGGTGCTTATGACTTGTGGCCCTTGTAGAGGCAGTGCTTTTTGCATGTGTCAGTGAAATACCAAAGTGGAACAGGCCTGAAATAGACCTCACATGCACCAACCACGCATCAACGGCTACCCTACGCATATGTACATTTCATTAGGTTGGTGTGATTGATTGGTGAGACAGTTTCCCAACTTGCAGGGTGTTAGGGATCGGAAGGTGGGGACGGGACAGGCAACTGCAGGATGAATCAGCTTGGGAACCTATGCGCCATTGTGCGCCTAGAGTCGCCAAAATGCGCGTGGATTGAGTATTTGCGGCTTTACTTGTTGACTCAGAGCCAACAGTGTTAGCACTATTCCAAGCAGCTTGCAAAATTATGTGCAGGCAGGTTACCCCGGGTTGTCCTAGTATGTTGTTGGTGTCCCTGAACATCGGTGGGCACCTTTTTCGTTGCCTTGCTGAGTCAAGACCCTCTGGACGCAACGGCAGAGAGAGAGAGAGAGGTTACCCCAAGAAATACACTTGGGCCGCGCCATGGCATGCCTTTGGCTACTGTTGTGGTTTTGAGTGCGAGTGTTTCCGAGTTGTTTGGCGTGACCTTTTGTTTGCTTGGCACCGCAGGCTGCACCCGCAGCCTTGCCAGGACCAGGGAAGATGCCATGGCCTTCTCCAACTATTGGGGGCAGGGCATGACAAAGAAGGCTGGTGCAAGCTTCGTGCAATGTGTCCCATATGGGTGTGGCTCATTTTTTTTGGAGCCAGGGTTACGCAGGTTTTAGTCTTTGGTTCCATTTTACGAAGGTGCCGTATTGGTCTCCATGTATTTGAGCCATTGCCATATTTTTGCACTTCCGTTGACTTCGCGTTGCGCGTTGGTTCGACCTGGCGCAGGCAGTCCTGGAATTCAGCAGGGACCGCAAGTCAATGAGTGGCTTGGATCTGATTGTTTGGGCTCCTGGTGACGGCCGTCCAAGCCAAAGCAGGGGCTAGCAACAGCAGAGTTTGCCAAAAGGGGGCAGGCACCGCAACAACAGGACCTGGCTTTAAAATTTGGTGAATCGATTCTTGACTATTAGGAAAAGCACAGCCATAAGGTCCTAAGGGGAGGCAAGTGTTTGGAGCTTGTAATGTATGTTGCCTAATTCAATCGGCCTACAAAGAGTTCCGCATAGTTTGGGCACTTATCTTGACTGCTATTGGGTTGGATCTTTAGACTTTAACATTTTGGTTGAAATCAAGTGGGGTTTTCCACTAAACCCCCCAAAAAGTCATTCACTTTTTGCCTCGGGGGGTCTCGCCAGCAACCAAGCATCGCTCTGAGGCGTTTTGTGGCACGACACAAAGGCCCAGAGCAACGTGCTCTTCGCCAAGGGTGCGCCCGAGATGCTCGTGAGGCGTATGGACGCCTCACGCCAAAGGGTCAGCGAGGAAGGGTTGGTCTCCAATGCAAATGCATTCTGCCGAAGTTTGATTGGATTTTCTCGCTTCCTGAGTTGATGAACTTTAAACTTTTTGGGAAGACCAGTGTAGTGGTAAATATTAAGTTTGAACTTTTTTTTGGGCCATCCACTCAGCAAGTGAGTTTTGGAAACGTAGTTATGTAAAAGGAAGGCTTTCCCTGCCCCATTGCCAAGTTCGGCGTTTGACTTCGCCGAGATGAAAGTTCCGGAAACAGGGAGCTTCTGATGTTTATATGCCGAACCATGTGACGCCTACTTGCAAATGCGATCCGGAACTGGAGCCCTGCTTGTTTGCAAAACATGTCCTTTGCCATTTGATGCATACTTCAACATACCTGGGCATGCCAGGGGTGTGCGCTACTC
The DNA here is from genome assembly GCA_963377175.1 of Effrenium voratum. NCBI lineage: Eukaryota > Dinophyceae > Suessiales > Symbiodiniaceae > Effrenium > Effrenium voratum. Next base: position 42,809 of record CAUJNA010001979.1, read on the forward strand.
GTGGCGTACAAAACACGCCAGCTTTTTCATCGATTCTTTCCTGGCGCTGGGGATGCCCTGCCAAAGACCCACAGCCAGACCAATTTCAAAGATTGCAACATGTCTTCAGAGCGAAGATGTTTGTCTTATGTCCACTTCACTGCGGACATACGAAACACTTCACCTGTCAGCTTCCCTTGACCCAACGAGGAGCGAGGGCTCTAAGGCCTTGGCTTCCCTGGGTTCCAAGCCGCTTTAGATGGGAAAAGATTTAGACCCCTTTTGGGGAGAGGATATGGTATGAACATGAGGCCTCTCAGGGGTTCATTTGCCCAAGGGGTATGTAAAAGGGGTAACTAATGATGCACAACATATACAACCACCCTGGAAGGGCACCTCAAACAAGGACTGAGGGGCAATCCTCTTATGGAAGCCAAGCGTTGCGGAGGCGGTGTACCAAGATCATGCTCCCCAACGGTGAGGCACATTGGGATTCGCCGGTCGCGGGTTCCGTCAGAAGGCCACTTGCATTTTTGAGGCTCGTTAAACACACCCATGCAGCAACAGTGCGAAAGGATTCCTTTTGAAAGGGCAAGTTTTTGAGAGACCAGTCTGCCCAGGGACCAGTTTTTGAGGTCTGCTTTGCGGGGCATGTTTGGCACCAGTTTTTGTTGCCGGTTTGATCCCTTGGCTTTGGCAAAATCTTGGAGACACCTTGCGCGTGTGACCCTTGCGTGTGGCACCTGCGGGATGCTTGCCTCGATCCATTTGCCGGCCTGAAATCCTTAGGTGGCAAAGGCCCTAACTGTTATGAGCCCGGGAGAGGCAGGCCATCACATGCAAAAAACGGACATCAGCTGTTCCGGCCTGCATTTTTGTGTTTTTTCTTTGCAAAGGTGGAGCCTTTGACAGATGCGTGGCGAGACCGCATTGACAGCCGAAGCCTCGGTATATCTCGTCTCGGTGCACCTTTGGCTCAGTAAGTTTCCGTGGTTGCCCTCCCAAGATGTGGACATTTGGCTGCGGCTCAAAAACCCGGTCCCAAAATGGAACCCTGGCAAGTGGGAAACATGGACCAACACCTGCGGTTTGCCCCTCCGATCGTTTAATTTTGAGAACCGCACCCATACGGCTCGCTTCGTATGCCGGTCATTGGCTCCGGGCCGAGCAGCCTGAGTTTGCCTAGGCGAGCTGGTGACCATGGCCAAATCGGCACTCCGAACCATGGGCACCCTGGCGCTGACTGGTGGGATGGGTTTACCGGGTTTACCGGTTTAGACCGAACCCTCACACATGAAAAGCGCGGCCTTTGTTGATGGCAAGGTCCTGTTTTAGTCTCATGCTCAGCTGTGGCATGGGTAAACCGGTTGAATCCCTGGCTCTAGGCAAGGCCACCCACTGCATTGCCTTCAGGTGGCATAGAAAGTTGGCTTTGTTTCAAGCGAAGAATTCGTGTTCGTACCCGCGGGGCCGTGAACCCTGCTTTGTTTCTACTAAGAATTAAGTTGGTGGGGAAGGACTCGTAAAGCTTTACTTTCAACAGTGGGCCACTCTAGCTCTTGGTCTGCGAAGCAATCATGTCGCAGTGGGCTTCCCCTCGGAATGCGGTTCCAAAGTTTGTTTGTTTGTTGCTTTTTCGTTTTTTTTGTGGGAGCTGTCGAGTTCCTTCATCTTCTTGTTCGAGGGCAAATTTGCATCCACCTGTCCGAGGGCAAATGTGTTCCTGCTTGGTTCGTGACATTTGCCAGGGTTGCATTTCTCTTATCGGGTGAATTGCTTCAGGGATCTCAGGGTTGTTGTATTACACCCTTTGAATACACCCACTGGGTATTGACCCCAAAAACGGCACACATTTCTGGATAACACCGTGTTATTTTGAACCATTTTGGGTCATTTCCCAAGGGTGTAGTCCCAGGGTGTAATACAAAAACCCTCAGAAAACCGCGAAGAAGCTGAGGTATGGCAGTGAAGTCGGAGGACTGCGTGACGAAGCCTTGGGGCGTGTGGGGAAGGGCAAGAGGTTCTTGATGGAATAAGTTCGCCCGCCTTTCGAAGACAGAAGTTGGGCTGTTCCAAGGTATTCCGCTAGATTCTTACCTTCGGTTACGAAAGGAACCGGTCCCTTTTGTAACATAGTGGTTCTCGGGGAATATGGAAGTCATATTTGCCAACCCTCCATTTTGAACAGCCCAGACACCATCTATGCAGCGCCAGCTTTTTAGTTCTGTCCCCTTCCCTGCCCGACCAAGCAAGCCAATGGAACCACAGGACACAAAAAGCTGCGGGGCAAGCCCTGGATAGTAAATGGGAAATGCCTCCCGCTCTAAGCCTCCCTCGCCGGAGGTATATATAGATAATCCCGCTCCGGCCAAAAAAAAGCCCGTCCGAAGATCTCTGGCCGCGTGGTCCCTTTGGGCCCAGCCGTGGGGTTTCGCTTCCGCTTCGAGACGTGCCGAGGAGCTGGGGGATCTTCAGAGCTACGACGGGCCCGGTCATCCCGGCCACAAGCTGCTGGCGGATCCCGGCACCTTCGGAGAGATCGAGCAGGACGCTCGGCCCAAAAATTTGCGAAGCGCCTGTTGGGGGTTCGGCCCCACATGGGAACCAGTGGAAGGCCCAAATTTCGCGCCTTTTAGCGGTTCGGCTCCACCTGGGAACCGGCTTTGATGTGGAAAGTAAGAAGCCAGAAGCAACTCTTACAAGAGTTTCTTGAAACGAAGGGCCTTTTGGAGCTGCTCGACTCTGAGTTGAGGCAAGTCCACTCAACTCGCTGTCGGGGTGCAAACTTAGGTGAGGGCAGCTTACTCTGCTGCATTTTCTCACTACCGTTTTTTTTTTTTTTACATGCTCTTTCCTTGGGCTCGCATGTTGCCAGCCTCCAGGCCCCTCCCGGCAAGTCTGGTGGCTCTCCAATCGAACCCCCAGGCTGCCCTGGGCTCCCATCGGTCGATCCGCCGAATCGCCGAGCGAGCCGAGGGCATGACCTTCGTGGGCATGGTGGGCATCCTGGACCCGCCCCGGCCAGAGTGCAAGCCGGCGATCGAGGCCTGCCGTGTGGCCGGCATCAGCGCCCGGCAGCCCAGAGGGCAACCCAGACCCATCGGGTCACTGGGGGAGGGAAGGGCATAGGTCATAGCTCAATTTGTTGGTTTGTTTGTTTTTGGGCAGCTTTTTGTTGTTTTGTTTGTTTTTGGGCAGCTTTTTGTTGTTTTGTTTTGTTTTGTCTTGTTTGTTTGTTTGTTTGTTTGTTTGTTTGATTGTTTTCTGGCAGCTTGTTTTGTTTGTTTTTGGCATCTTTTTGCTGATTTCAGCTTGGTCTGCTGTTGGTCAGTCTCTTTTTGAGCCATATGTCACGGAGAATCCTGTTTTTTTTTCCCCGTGGTACACGCATCTGCTGACACCATGCAATGAAACTGCATCTCATGATGGACCACCGGCCAGGCTGACATGAGGAATGTTGCGGGGAGTTGCCGTGAGAGATGGCTCATGGCTCATGAGCTCAAAGATGCCGTCACTCGACCTTCACTTTACGGGCATGTCACAAATTGATCGTGGGCGCTTGTGGCAAGTGCTGACAGGTCGTCCATTTCCTTTTTGCTTCGCTCAGCATGTTGACCGACGAGGATACGAGGCTGATGAGTAGTCCCAACCTCCCTGGTAAATAGCCACGCTAGCCTGTGGAGCAGTTCCCGCAACGAGGTGATCATGATCACTGGCGACAACAAGACCACTGCAGAGGCCAAGCTCACGAGAGGAAAATGTGAAGCGCCTGTCACTTAGTCAAGAAAACTGGCGTTTGCAGCCTCTAATGCTGGCCGCAGCTGTGTTCTTCAGCACGGGTAGTGTTTTGCTTCACGCTCCTTTGATCTTTCCCAAGCTAGGAGCTAGTGCTGTTGGCTGCCGGCTGGCTGTAGTGCTTTCGACTTTGGTTCCGTGATCAAGGTTCGGGAGAATTGGCAGTAGAGATGTTCAATGGCCTTTGCAAAATGAGTCGGCAAAGGCGCCCTCAGGTGTCCGAACATACGGTTGTCAGGTCTATAGGTTGCGCCATGTTCACTCAGCTTTGGTGTCCGCTCACCTTCAGCCCCTGCCCTCTTCTGGCGCGGTCTACGCCAACCCTCCTGGGGGTTTGAGACATGTTTCACGTGTGTTGGCGTTTGGGAATTTCAGTGAGAGAAACTCGCAGTGCTGCCAAGCGCACTTTGCTAACCAAGCAGTTTTTCATCTAGCTCCCATGAACCGGCCTCCAAACAATAGTAGGTATAAGGTCATGGGAGTTTTTCAGCTACAAAAAAACATGCAATGTCCCAAGCTCCACACATTCTTGCCACTTGCCCTCCAACACACAGCAATGGCAATTTATCATCAAGTGTCGAACCAACTCTTTAATTTGTTTCTGGACGTTGAGCCCACGTACCAGTAGGTGGTGAACAAGCTTTAGAACAAATTCGACTGTCTTGAGCCGTGCCAGTAGGTGGTGCTGTTGTTTTGGTTTGGGTGTGGCCCAAAATTAAGCGATCGGAGGGGCAAACCGCAGGTTTTGGTACCCATGTTTCCACTTCCCGATCGGGCAACCGAATTCCGGCTTCTTGGGTCACAGACAGGTCGAACCCCACCACTCAACCCTCAGTTGTTCAGTGACCCTGGACAAAACGGGAGCTCTTTTTGCAAAAAGAGCAAGGAACAAGGGTTTTCCAATGAACACCTTTTGAG
>CAUJNA010001979.1:52500-247500 GCA_963377175.1 Effrenium voratum
ATTGTTTGCACGTGCGGGACACACTCAGGATGTAAACAAGATGGTGCGTCTGAAAAGTGCGTCTGAATACATACCATCTTCATTGATTAGAAAATCAGAATGGAGGATTCGAGGACAGCCCCATCACAGGATCTGAAATTCAAACAATAGAGAAACTCTAGCGCGCTCTCACAAATGACTACAAAGGCAATATGCGCTCTTGCACTGAGCATCGAACAGTCTCCGCAGTAGAAACCAACGCCGCGGAGAAACAAAACAAAAGGTAAAAACAAAAACACAAAAAAAACGTGATTACTATGCATTTTTTCGCGGAACAGTGTGAGTTGTAACACAAAAAGGTGCACACACTTCTTCCTGTAAAGCTAGCGATTTTCCTTTGTCGCCCCAACTCGAGCCGTAGGGGCCCCTTCAAATGGGCACGGGCTGTGCCTGACTCGGGTGTCAGGCAGACATCGGCATTGCCATGGGCATTGCTGGAACAGAGGTGGCCAAGGAAGCTTCGGATATGGTGCTGGCCGCTTGGTGCTGCGGTTGGCCTTGATTGCTCCAAGCTTGGTCCAGCATTGATGAAAGTGATGGAACGCCGATGGGCAGCGCGCCTTCGAGCCAAACCCACTTGTTTCCAAGCTAGATACGAGAAAGGATTTCCAGAGGGCAGATGTTGAGCTGCATGATGCGTGCCACCTTTTGTGGGTTGAAAAGCCAAGACTGACTTCTACAATCTGGCTCAAGGGAAAGCATCATGAAGCTTCAGCAGGCGGGTTGGCTGTCTTTACAGAAGGCATGGCCTTGTTTGCATATATGATAGACTAGGTCCCCCCACTAGAGCCCTTGTACCTTTTTTGGGGGGAGGGTTCCCCTACTAAGATAGACTCCAGAAAAAAGTTGGTGCCCTTGTTCTAACCTCTCTACGGGACCTTGTAGAGGGCCGCCGTTCGGCAGCAATGTTTGTTCCTGGCGCTTGCCTCGGGTCGGGGGGCCACTGGGTCGGTCCAAGGCAGACGACAACTTTACCAGCATCGTCGCTGCGGTGGAGGAGGGCCGGTCGATCTACAACAACATGAAGGCCCTGAGCTCAGGTCAAAAACTGGGCGGTTTGGACAAGTTCCCTTTGGTTTCCCGTTGAAGACCCACCCCTAGGCGGCAAGTAAGCCCGACTCTGATTTCCTCTTGGTGTCATCTCAACAAAAAGCAAGTCCATGGGCAACGTTGTGTGTTTTTGGAGCTCGCAAAACAAAGCCCGAGCAGCAATTGGCTTAAGTTGTTTTGAGTGACTTGGATTCATTACCGTGAGGAGAGGAATAAGGGATAGAACGCCCGCGCATGTTTCTCGACTTGGTAGTTGTTTTTTTCATTTCACCGGCAAATCATGGGTTTCTCGTGTAAACCCAAGGTGGTCAGCCAGGCTGCAGGTTTGAACACTGTGATGCATTCTCGCTCGAACTGTTTCAGCTCTGCTACTGGCCACCGCCCCGGAAGCTTAGAAGCACGCGGCATTACTTTCAGCTCACCCATCTGAATCAGTGCCAACTTATTGCTATGAATGACCCGACATGACCCGACAGTCTGGTGCTTCGCCATGGCAGAATCTGTCATGGCGGCTGGGAGCCCAAATAAGCCCCAAATCAGGCTTTTTAAGGGCGAACCATGGGCTTATTTCTCGCTCCTCCACCCCGCCCCCCTCACCTCCCCAGCCCCAATGATGTTGGATCGGCCAGGCCTTCATCCGCTACATGATCTCCTCGAACGTGGGCGAGGCAAACGGGTGTGGCAGATAGTTTGACGAGTGTTGTTCTCTACATGCCCATCAGCATTTCTGAAGCGACGTCGTTCATTTTACTTGACGTGTATTCATCCGTGTCCAACTGTGAGAACTCGGAAGCAGCGTGCCCAACAGGTTCACCCCCACCCGGCGCTCTGATTTTGGAGCTCGCGTTCTTTTTCACATGTCGGCTTGCCGGCCTTTAAAGTCCTTTCTCTCATTGGAACACTCCATTCGCTGAGGGTGGCACTTGAGCACTTCCCAGTCCTACTGTGGATGGACGAAATCCTGCATCACTCTGAAACCATGGGAAACCATTTGTCTTTGGTATTTACATGGGAATCATCCTTCCAGGGTGTCTTAGGTGGTGCAAAATGGATTTCGTCCATCCACAGTATTTTCAATTTTCCGCATTTGGTTTCTCTCGCCTCATGGGACTCCCGGAGTCCTAAGAGCACCCGAATCTCCACCGAATCCACGCGCACCCCGAGCGCCGCGCGCCGCGCTGCGCTGCTTGAGGTGGCCGCGATTTTCCTGACCGCCGCTCTGGGAGTCCCGGAGGGCCTGACTCCCGTGCAGCTGCTCTGGGCGGCTCGGTGCACGCGCAGGTCGCGCGCGGGAGGTGGGGAGGTGGCACGCAGGTGGGGAGGAAAATCTTTGGCCTGGGAAAAAGCGGTCGTAAACGAGGCTCCATGCGATGACATGCCTAGTCATTGCAGGTTTCTCTCACAATGACTCATGACGAACAGCGGTTGCCTAACCGTTGGGACACCGTTCGGAGAATCCTGACTCGGGCACCCTGGCTCGAACTGATTGCGTGACAACAACATGCAAGAAATCGCTATGTGGCAAGATGAGGGCTATCATCAGCAACTGGAGATTAGCGCAGCTGATCTGAGTTTGGTGTCGTGCTAGTGTGCTAACAGTCAATCAAACGAAATCATGACACACGCACACAGGTGCCGGGCCAGCCGACTTTCTGCTGTTGCCTGGCGGTGGCCGACTCAGGTAAACCTCGTGACCGATGGCCCACCAGCCACTGCCCTCGGCTTCAACCCCCCTGATTTGGACGCCGCTCGGCAGACCATCGGTGGGTAATTACCAGTCGTCAGAATCGGCGAGATACCAGCTTCCTTTACATTGAAGCCCTAGGCAATATATATATATATATAATTGATCAAAGCGGAAGTGCTCAAGTAGTGTTTGATTATTAAGTGTGTTTGGTGTTTGTGTGTGTGTGTGGGTGTTGTTTGTTCGTGCTTGTGTTGTTCTGTGAGATTATATTGATTCTGTGCGTATGTGTGTGTGTGATCTGTTTTGTTAGTTGATGCGTGCGAGCGCGGATTCGTTTGTGTGTGTGTGTGTTGCGTGTTGTTCCTGATTGTTTGTGTTTGCGCTTGTGGGCTTGTGCTGTGTTTGTGTGTGTGTGTGTGCGTGGTTGTTTGTTTGTGTTTGTTTGTGGTTGGGACAGCGTGGTTTGCAGGTTCATGCATGTTGCCTACCCTTTTTCTCCACAACCTGCGCGGCTTTGGACCATGGACAATTGACCGCACCAGCACCAGTGGGGCCTGGGTTAGTCGATCATATGAGAAAGAGAAAGCACTGCATGTACAAGCAGTAGAGCCCTCAAACAGAAAGCCAAAAGACAAACACGGCAACACATGGTCCAGACATACACAGCCACACGCAAGACACAACCACGCCCACAAGTGTCCAACTCTCTCTCTCTCTCTCTCTCTCTTACATGAACGCATGGAAGTGCCACACCAAAAACACACACACACACACACCCACCCACCCACCCACCCACCCACCCACCCACCCACCCACCCACCACACGCACGCAGGCAGGCAGGCAGGCAGGCAGGCAGGCAGGCAGGCAGGCAGGCAGGCAGGCAGGCAGGCAGGCAGGCAGGCAGGCAGGCAGGCAGGCAGGCAGGCAGGCAGGCAGGCAGGCAGGCAGGCAGGCAGGCAGGCAGGCAGGCAGGCAGGCAGGCAGGCAGGCAGGCATGCATGCAGTGCACACGCACGCACGCACGCACGCACGCACGCACGCACGCACGCACGCACATACAGACACACGGACACACAGACACACACACACACACACACACGAGCACAAACACACACACACACAGACACACAGACACACAGACACACAGACACACACACACACACACACACACACACACACACACACACACACACACACACACACACACACACACACACACACACACACACACACACACACACACACACACACACACACACACACACACACACACACACACACACACACACACACACACACACACACACACACACACACACACACACACACACACACACACACACACACACACACACACACACACACACACACACACACACATGCGCACGCGCGCGCGCCCACGCACATACACGCACACACACACACACACACGCACACTCACACACACACACACACACACTCAGAGTCACTCTTTCTGGTCTCTCTCTTTGTCACACTCACACACGCTTTTCGACGAGACACAAAGATGAAAGGGACTTTTCTGCATTGTAATGTTGTCACAATGTTACTTTTTCGTGGCCAAAGACACAGCAGGATTCACAGTTGGTGTGTGTTTGTCATGTCCCTAGTTGAAGGTTGATATCCTAGCACCTGACATTGCCCTGTGCCCAGGTTATGCAGAAGGCGCCCCGACGGAAAGACGACGCCTTGATTTCGGTGTGGTCCTACGTGCGCTATTTTGTGGCCGCCCGGCCCGACATGTTGCAACTGTTGGGTTGGGCTTGGAGATGGGGTGTGGGGAGGGTTTCCAACACTCCCCCCCACCCCGAAACAATGGACTCGATCTATTCCAGTCCACATGACTAATCAGCTTGGAGCATTCGTGTCAGTGATCTTCGGTTTGCTTTGGCAATGGCCGACGCCTTGAGTTGGGAACCCCTTAGGGTTTTCTTGTGTTTCCGCGGTCGGAAACAAAGGACCCGCACCAGGTACACCAAGTACGGTGACTTGATGAGTAAGACCAGGAACAGTTTAGCGACAGGCAGCCAATTAGATTGATGCCACAGACATCATACCATACACCTCACAAGAACATGGCGCAACTATGTGAGACTGGCACCGGTCCTTGAGCACAGCAAGTCTGGCAATAGTTTAGCTACACGGAATCTATGGCGCAGATGGCAGCATGTTGAGCCAAGAGCATGCGAGGCCGTGCCGTCATTTGGAGCTAGCACTCCGTTGGCAGATTGATGTGCAGTTTGACTACTGTGGATCGACAAAATCCTGCACTTTCAAACCATGGTTGAAACCATTCTTCGTGGGTATGAAAAGGGGAATCTCATTCCAGGGTTTGTTAGTTGCGGATTTCGTCCACGGAATCGTGCGCCGTTCAAGTGCCGAGCTTCCCTGGACATCAACATGCTCAGCCCTTCAGATGTTTGGTCCACTGGGCCTGAATGGTGAGCTGCACAAGCCTTGTTTGTGAACCAAGGGTTGCTTTGTTCGCGTTTTGGTGACCCATTGCCAATGCGTGGGTACTTGGATACTGAGGTGGGCGCATACGTCGGCTTCGCCGTGGTGGGCATTTTTATGCAACCCGGTCTCTGTATGTTTTTTTTTGTTTTTTGTATTTTCTCCGGTTTTGGTGAACAGGCGGGCACTGACATTGACGGCTCCAGCAGATCGCTGCATGCCAGTTGAGAATTCATTTGTTGTTGTCAGACACCCTATCCGCCCCTTGCAACCCACTTGGATGAGACTAGGCCCCCTTTCTAAAACTTACAAGCAGGGCCCTTTGCGATGGTTCAACACTCGCCCTGGTGCCCACTTTGATGGCAAGGGCGGTTGCCCCAGTCCACTATCCATCATCCACCGGACGGGAGGTATTGGTATATCTTCGATGTCAATGCTGATGGTCACACCCTGGTGTCAACAGCGCAGCTGCTGACCTGGGGCAAGTGCAGCGACTGGAAGGATGCGAGTCGCCAGTTGGATATGCGAGTCGCCAATTGGGGCTTGAGTTGCGGTAAGATGCATGGCAACTGAAAGCCCTTTCTGAAATGAATGAGTTCGACCTTGACTTGTCTCAGCGAACCCTTTGGCAATTTCTTGCTAGGGTGTTACCAGATTCGTTTGACAAGGTGATTTGCTCCATCCAAACATCAAAGCTAAACCACCGATATGGTCATCAGAATCGTTCAGCACAATGTGTGCTTTTAACTTACTTTGGGGCTCCCAGTAGCTTTCAATTCGCGCGCTGTTCTTGCGTGTTCTGAGAGAGGGCCCACTCGGGAACCGGAAAGCCCGCCATGGAAGGACCATGGGAACCCCATCCCATCGTGAAACTGAGCCATGGCAATGAGCCATGGCAACCCTTATGTCAAGAGTTGCACCTTTCCCGTTTGACCCAAAATTGCCCATTTCCATGGGGCCAGAGTTCCACTTTTGGACTAGGGTAGTCAACTCAGGGGTGGTTCATCCCCCCAAAAGGAGAAAACCCCTGGTTTTGGGTCTAGAAAGCGCAGCTTTCGTGTCCCGGCAGGACTTCTCGGTGGCGGACTGGGATGGCATGAGCACCTTGGTTCGGTCGAAGGAATGAACCTTTTCCCGGTCCAGTGCAAACTTGTGGCACCAAATTAGAGGGGTTTCGAGTCCTGGTTTACCTGGTGGTTTTCTCTCATCTACCAGCAGGGAAACCCATCTATTTTGCCCTAAAAGGACACCTGTATAACTTGCGCTCGGAAGGTAATGAGCCGGAAACCCTGGCACCATGCTCGGCTCCCCAGAGTTCCTTATAACGGGCTTTTGGGTTTTTATGGTTTAGTGCTTGGGCTGCCAATGGGGAGAAAATTGCAAAACCCATTCTGGTGTTGTTTGTCTAGGTCAGAAACCGGCCCGGAATATGGCTCCGTCTTCAAAAGAACCCGCTGAAATGGCTGGCTTTTCCTGGGGTTCCCTTGAAAAAAGTCACGAGCCAGGGGTACCAACTTCAAAGACCCAGATTTCAACTTTTGGTTTCCCTATGGCTGGCTTTTCCCTCCACCAGCAACCCGGGGTACCAACTCTCAAGACCTACGACTCGATGGCCCCAGTCGTTGTCAGCCGAGGCTTTTCCCAGGAGCCTTGCGCATACTTCACCGACGGCAAGGCGAAGGCCTGGAAGATGGAGCGGACCGAGTAGGGGGGGGGGGAACACGAGGGATGAGCCATGGAGAAGATCGATTCTTGATACTTGGGCATCAAACTCTTATTTCTATTTTTTCTGATTTCAGGGATTGGTACGGCTCAAAATGTGCAGGAATCTCAGTGTTGGGACGTCGTATGGAATGCAAGATAGTTTCTTGGGCGTGTAGCACCAGAGAGGGGGAGAAGTGGGGGACATGCGCGTGGAATGCACCTAACTGTCGGGTTTAGGCAGGCTGGCTAAAAACCCGGAACGTAACACGACCCACTCGCACACCTGTCGCAAAGAGGCATCGACATTGTCGCTCACAGTCCTAGTCGTCATTGAGATGCTGAATGCCTTCAACGCGCTGTCTGAGGACGGGAGGAATCAAAAACCAGAGGCGAGAAAGCCATTTGGCACGCCCCCAAACTTGTTTGTTGCTTCCGCCCGTTTGGTCCACCAACGACTATTTTGTTGCAAGACCTTTTTTGTGTATTCCTTCATGCTCTTGTTCAAAGCCGCCGCCTGTCACGTTGCATGGTGGGTCTCTTGGCTCGAGGCATGCAATCTGCAAGGACGGATCCCTGGTGCAAATGCCGCCCTGGGCTAACCCCTACCTCATCGTAGCCGCCAGCATTTCGGCACCTCGGCTGCGGCAAGTAAAATCATGGGCGTGTTGATCAGAGATGCCCCAGGTTTGCTAAGGCGTGTTGCAAAAGCGGCCTACTGCGGCCATTGCGGGCCATAGAATGCAATGTGGGGCCATGCACGTCAAATGTTTGTTTGACCTTCATGGCCGCCATACCTTCTAGCACCATGCCCGAAGGTAACACGCCGAACAGGAGGGCCGCATCTTAGAAAGAACAACAACTCGAGGTTGCAGTTGCCATTTGAGGGAGTGTGTTCCCTGCACCAGGTTGTGCCAAGAACCTTCACTCGGCTGTCATGATCTAGTGGCTACATGTTTTTGGGGCCAGAGGTGCCATGAGGAGCTTGCCCAAGCAAGGGCCAACAGTACTGGATGATTTGCTTTGTGGGTACCCTTTTTGGGTTTGCTCTACAGAAGCACCCATGGTTTCTTGCAGCTGTCTGCACCACTTCAACCCCATGTTTTGAGCATGAGCATTTCGTCAAACTCCTGAATGTTGCATCGCGACACTTAGCAAGTGGCCTGAACTACACGTCCACGACCCCGCAAACAATTGGTTTTTGCTCAGAGTGTATGCATTCTGCCTCAGTTCCTGCATTTCAAGAAGCAGCGCCACGCGCATTGCTCGGGGCAACCTTGCCAGGCCCCAGTGCTCGGCCGTCCTTTCAATCAAATTCAAGTTGGTTGAGCTTAAAGTTTTGTTTTTTTTTCATTCTTGGCCATGCACTATTCGTGCTTGTTTGCCCAGACCCATCTCCTGAACCCCTGAACCTGTGCCCAGATTGGCAGCCACTTTGTGATTCTCTACATCCCGGCCCTTGCCGCGGCCTCAACACCCGCAAGCTTACAGCAAGTGCTTTGGGGATTCGGCGCTTGGAAGCGCCTTGGCGCCTTGTCAACCGGGACCCCTGGCTTTGGCATGTCTACTCGCCAATCAGCAAGTGCCCACGAGGGAGAAATGCGGAGCCTGTCATTGAGACGTCCTGAGAATTGGGAAGGAGAAGCTCATCCTGAGAGCTTTCCTTGGCTTCCTGGGCGAAATGGCAAGCACTTTAGTGGCTCACGCAGCGAGCCGAAGTGCGAACCTGATGTCAAGGGATTTTGCATCACCACCCACCTGGGTGAAGCAAGTCCTGTGCCAAATGACCAGTTTGCCAGGCTACTTGAGGCTGCTGCAATTTAGGTTGAGAGCAGTTGCTTTGGTCTAGGGGCTTCGTCTCCCAGCTGGGGGGCGCTTCTCGTGCGCAACAGCTACACTGAGATCATGTTGGATAGTTTCTGGCCCACAGACTGGCTGGGAATATGTATGGGACATTCTGGGACGGCAGTTTGCTTGCAAATTCCCTGAGCCATAATCTTCATTTGGAAGACGAGCTAAGCAAACCTGGTAGATGCCTACGCTCAAACCCAGTCCGGTCCACGTCGACAGGTGCTCGCATTCTTTGAGCCAAGCGCATGAGGCAGTGTTTAAGACCTGATACGTGCCCGGGAAGCGGGATACGTGCAGTTTGGCTCGCCAAAAGAGCCAAGGGTCAGATGTTTGCTCAATCGCATCAGAGCTTACGAGCTTCTCCTAGCTCGTGTTAGCAAGGGGCTCACTCTCCCTCATTTTCCGATTTCAACCTGACATAGCCCTTTGCAACATGTTGTGCAACGATGCTATTTGCATGGCTGTCAGCCTGTTTGAACGGGGATGCTGTTGATCCTGCCCAGTTGCCAAGGCCAAAATCTTCGGTGTGGTGCCGCTGACCATGCCTCTCGGCCGATTTGTTCGGGCAGTTTGCTCCTCGAAGCGCTCGGCAAGAGATGCCTCGTTGACACTGGCCATTCCCATGGGGGCAATGGATTGTGGCTTGTTCGTGGCTAGGTCCCCAGTTGTGCCCTACGGTTTCTTTTTTGGGGGAGGGTTCCCATACTAAAATAGACTACCGAAAAAAGTTGGTAATTACCCTTGTTCTAACCTCTCTACTGGAGGGCCTAGGCTTTTGGTCGCTGCATTTGGAAGGTCGGCCCATGGCCTAAGTGCCGTACAACAGCCAATAGCCTTGCTGCCAGGAAAGCCACACGGAAGCCAACCGCCATGGCTTTGGACAAGGCTAAGTGGCCAGTACCTGCACATCAGGTCTTCGTGCTTATTTCCTGGACATGTTGAAGCGTTTGTCAATGTACTTTCAACCATTTGACCACGCATGGCCCCTATTTCTTTGGCATGAATATAGGCACAATTCCGTTCGGTTTCCTGCTGGGTTGAAAGTTCACACCCCTCCAGGGCCACTCAACGGGCGCATCCACCTTTCCAAAACTAATTGCAAGATGGTTATTTCGCTAATAGAACTCGTTTCTTCTGAGAAGCCTGAAGCCAACTGTGGTGATAGCTGCTCTGCTAGCTTTGTTTGAGATTCACAAACACTTCAATTTGCTGAAATTAATATGATTTATGTCCCCCCTGTTGGTGTTCAAGGGAAGCTATCACTGTTGGACAAAGTTTTTTTTTTTCCAGGGGGCGAAACCGCATTGGAAGAGCACTTGACTGAGAAGGGGAATGTGCCAACCGCTGAGACACACCAAGCTGACCGTGTCCAAAATGTCCATGGGCACATTTCCCCATTTAGTGGTGAATGCCATCTTCTTCGGTGGTTTCCCCAACGGTCACCTACGATGCGACGTAAGTTTGAGCGGTGTCAAGGCTCGGGCGTTTGTGTGCCAAGGCATGACTGGATTCTTGTGCTGGCGTTCTCCTTCCCGGTGTCCTGCATGCAAAATTCCGCCACGGTACAAATGGGATGATCTGTGAGTCGCAGGTTTTTCTTGCACCCGACGCTCTGATGAGTCAACTGGATCAGGATTAGGAAGTGACAGTTCATATAAGTGTCAGTTAACTGGATCTTGGGCACCTCCAAGTTGGGCCGCACTTTGATCAAGTTAAACCTGGTTGCCTGATACCGGCTGCTGAGCGCATGTTGTTCAGCTATTTTGGCAGACAAGCTAGCACAGCCAACGCTGCAATCCATCCCACCCATCTATCCCATACAACCCCTCCCCTGCCATCCCCTTCCCTTCTCCTTCCCTTTTCTCCCATCCCTTCCAACCCACGCAGCCATCCATCCTGCATCCATCATGCAAGCATGGCATTAGGCCGAGCATACTCTTCCTCTGCCACAACTCACTTTGTTTGCTTGCTGTGAATGCAGGCGCGCGGATATTTGTTTCGTCAAACTGACTGAGTACGGGCTGTCGACACCATACCCCCCGCCAGAATCACTTCACGGCCCAGTTTCATTTCTTAGGCACCTCTTTCAGCCCCAGGGCCTGACCCCCCACCAAATGAACGAATGAGCAATCGGTCACGTGCCAGACCGGTTGCCACCCCGGAAGGCCCCAAGAAACAAATGCGCTCAACTTTGAACAGGGCGTCATCAACGCAGCTCGCCTGGTTTTACTGTTTGCCTTTTTGGCTCCATGATTTTACAGTTCAACCAGCAACATGTCAGTTTTTGTTTGGGGGTCTAAGTCTGGGGTGTAACAGCCAGTGTGCGATGTGCGTTATGCATGTACGCATTTGGTGTGACTTGCCATTCTGTGTGCTTTTGCTAGAGTATCGTCATGACTGATTAGGATCACTGGGAAGTTGCAATCCGCTGAGAGATGCACGGCTGTTAACGCGAAACTTTGCTAGTCAGCAGGGTTGTCCGAAAGTTGTGCTGAGGGCTTATTGGTGTTTGAGGCAAGTTAGGGTACGTGGGTCTTGAGCTTCCCTGGGGGTCTCAGATGCTTCAGATTTGAGGGGGAAGAAGGAATATTTTGCCGCTTTGTTGGCCATTGCTTTGCTCCATGGGCAGTTGGCTGTGGGTCAAAACCAATGGTACCATAGTGGGGTAGGTGAGTTCACCACCTTTTTTAGAACCTAGTTTAGTGTGGATTGGGATGTTCACTGGGGGGTACAGCCTTTCGACCCATGGCCAGTTTGCTGGGGATTCATAGTTATGCCTGCTTGCAATTGGTTGAGCGTGGCATCAGTTGTTGCCAGCACCGACTTTGGCAGCCCAGGTCATCCTCATTGATGAGATCTTGAAATTCATCGGCAGAAGCACAGCCAAGCCCAACATTCATAAAGACAAAGATGCTTGAGTCGCTTGAGCTCGCAGGGCTCGGCCACGTCTTGAAGTGCGCGGTTGTCATCCGCAATCATGGCCAATTGACCATTGCCAAAGAATGTTTGGGTGATTTGACATCCAGGATGAACAGCTGTTTGAATGGATCTTCAGCCGTGCCAGCCCTTGACGCACTGTCCCACGTCTTGCACGCTGGGACGCGAGCCCGGCAAGCAAGGCATTAGCAAAGACCATGGATCAAACCTCGAGTTGAGAAGGCAGCGACGGGGCGCGTGATTTTGGCAACCTTTTGGATGGTAGAAAAGTTTTGACTGCCTGGCATTGGCTGTTTTGAACGGCAGAAAGTGCGTCGCAAGTGTTGTGCTTCCTCTTGCTGCATGCTGCGCCCCTAGCCGAAATGATAGGAACGCTGCCACCTCTCGGGCCGGGAAGTTCCCACCTCTGCGGGACGCGCGAGCAGACCAAACAAAAAGAGATCCTCAGAGAGAGGAGCCAAAGATTCTTGGCCAACCAACTGAAGTCCGAAATGCTCGAGCCGGCAGGCAAAAATCGCACCCCCAAGATAGCCCAAACAAGATTCGTATCATTTGAGAAAAACATGTCACATTTTTGTTTATTGTTGTGTAGTGGTTGAAATCCAAATCCACTTAACTGCTAAGACTTTCGATTTTTTGCTCCCCTTCCAACATCGACCGAGTTATGATCCTGGCATCATTTTGTTGGGAGGTGCCGCAGGGGGAGTCACCGGCAATCGCCGCGTCGGGTTGCGAGCCAGCCCGCCCGCCCTTGGCAGCTGCTCGAGGGCCATGCAGCTTCCCCCGAGCGTGTCTCAGACTCGGAGGTTTGGCCGATTGGCCGATTTGGCGATTTGGCCGATTTGGCCCCGGGGGTGGCGAAGGCCCAACTGAAATGCAGTCACTCGCCAGAGATGGGGCCGAGACTTTTGGCACGTCGCCACCCGGATGAAACAGACTTGGGAACCGGAAGTGAGGTCTCATCAAGTGCAGCCTCCGCAGCCGAAGCAGCTGGCTGCGAAATTTGGGCGATTTGCAGTCGTGCAGGCTTCGCTCGGCCACCCTTTGCTTTTGCTTGTGGTTGCCGACACCTAGTTGGCTTGCTCTATTGCACTTTTCAATCCACAGAACACCATTGAATTCCAGACCCATGCCAGACTTGTGATTTGCCCATGTTTTCCGGTGTTGTTTCTTTTGAATTTTGAAGGTGAGGGCACGACTGCACGATTCCAGCTAAATGCAACCCGTGCCACCGACACAGAAACCTCGGGAAGGATTCCCTGCGCCTGAAAGAAAAAGGTCCGTGGCTGCGCTGGATGCCTTTTGGTTCTCTGACAGTTGATGGTGAGATGATGGTTGCCGTATGCGATCCAACGACTGGTCTTTTTGTTATAAAGAAAAGGATAAAACAGATGATAAGAAACAGGCTTGGTGAGGCCATCGCAGCGGTTCATATGGGGGGAAAGCCAAGCGGCCTGTTGGGCTGAGAGATGTTCTAGCAGTTGGGGCACACGAGGTGTAGGTGGCGCTGGTTGGTTCGAGCGAGCCTCAAGTTCCCAAACCGCCGAAGTCCAAGTCCTGGGTCCGGGTCAGGTTCCGCAGCCCGTTCCCATTTCGCAGCTTCAATTCGGGGTCCAATCCCCTCGACTGCTATTGGGTTGGATCTTTCGACTTTAACTTTTTGGAAAACTTTTGGCGGTTTCCACTAAAACCCCCAAAAAGTTGTCCGCTTTTGGCAGGGGTCGTTGCAGCAACCAACAGTCTGAAGGCTCCAGGGTTTGGAAGGCCCAACCTTGTGGCTTGGAATTGCGTGCAGGAGCCTTATGTGGGTATTGAGCCGACCGGGGGCATGTGGTTTTTTTGCAGCTTGGCCAGCTTCTCTCTCTCATATATATATATATAATACATATGTTGCATGCAACGGTGTGCGTGGCTCGGGCACCGAGCTGCCCGAAAAGAATATCAGATTGGCATTGTCTGGCCCACGCGCAGTTAAATCCCATTAAGTAACAAAGTTGCCTGCGGCATTTTCTGATGGTAGATTCCTGGTAGATCCCGTCTAGTGCAGCAGTTGCACCACCAACATCTTGGCCAGGGGCGGAAGGGCAGCCCATATTGATGCGCCCGGCCCCGAGTTTGGCAGTGCTCGCGGCCTTGGGAAGGGGCAGTTGGGTTGTGGGATGTAGGGGTTCATCCAACCACTCCTGTGATACAAGTTGGAATCTCCCCCTTATGGGGTTAGTCTTTGGGAAGCCCTTGCTGTTGTATTACGGAAGTGGATTCCATTTCCCACTGCTTTCCATGCAGGCCGATCAACTTCGAATCGCGGGTTTGGCCGAGCGCCTGTGCAGTTGGGCTTTGAGGCTCACATGGCAAGCACCTTTTGGTGGAGCTAGCCTTGGCAGACCTGGGATCGTGTCGCTTTGTTTCTTTTGTTTCGAACCAGGCTCGGTTAAAACGGCTTTTCTTTTGTTTTTAAGATGTTAATCTGCTCTTTATCCAGCGGGCGTTCAACATGACATTGGGATGTGGCTAGCCGGAAGGCAGGAAGCCGTTTCCAAGAAACCGCTGACATAATCTCCGATCAGTCAAGGCCCATTCCAGGGTGGTCTGAATTAAGTACATCGGGTAGCAGCAGCAATGTCCAACTCTAGAATAAATCTTGCGGCCGTCCTTCTAAAACAAATGGATTCCCCGCTCGGAAGCAGGCCACTCGGCGAATTTCGACGCCCGAGTTTCGAGCGGCGTTGGTTTTCGCATCCTCAGCTCAAGCCGCCGCGCGATTTCGCGAAATCGCGCGATTGCGTGGCTCGGGGAGCGAAGGCGGGGCATGGTCAGATTTTGTTTGCCAAGCTGCCTGGGCACTCAGCTTGTGGCATTGGAAGCAGTACATGGCTCAGCTGATTGGGGCAAGCTCTGAAACAGCTGCTTTCGGAGATTCGGACTGCTCAATTTCAATTGGTCTGGTTTGGTTGGTGACACGGCTGGTTGGTTCAAGCAGCCAATTTTGTTTGGCCCGGAAAGGTGTCAGAGCAACCACACTGGACGCCTCCGGTACTGTGATAATCGGGGTCTGCCCCAGGGATCCATTTTTAGATCTCAAGGTAGACTCAGGGGATGGTTGATTCTTTGTTTTTTCCAGAACCCCCACCACCGCCGCCGCCGCCACCACCACCACCTCCTTTGGGGGAGGGTGGATCGCTTCCAAAGGGAGATCCTTTGGGTTTGGGACCTGGGGTGAATCCCCGCTGTGCACATCCACCCCACTGAACAATGGCGCCCACCTCCACTGCACACCCCACTCTCCCAGAAACCCCCAAAACTGCAGCCCTCTCCATCGCTCGGACTGCTCCACTTCGACTGGGGCCCACATCACTCGGGGCCGGCGGCCAGGCTCCGGTTCCGAGCCGTCCGAAACAATGCAGCCACTTGGCGGAGGACGCAACAAAAACGGGCCCAGGGCATTGCAAGTCATTCTTTTGAGGAGGAAGGTGAATTTCCCCCAGTTTTTTCTTTGGGGGGGACACACCTTCCAGCTTCTTTTGGTTTTTTTTGGGGGGGGCATGCTCATGAGTGGGCTGGCGAACATGTGGTCAGTGCAGTGACTGGAACCTCTCCCGTTCGGTCTAGGCCCCTCTAGAAGTGTTGGGGTCTCCTTTGACCAGCGGCCATCAGTCTACCAAGTCTACCAAAACCACTTGCTCGGGAGCGCCTTCCAACCGTACCACGCCGCTAAGTTGTTCCCTTGAGCAAAACCGAGGCAGCCTTGATGTGCCCGTTGCTCGGGGTCAGTAATGGAAACGCGCCAAGCCATGGTCTGAAGTGGAAGGAGGCACATCCACAGACCTCAAGGCCCTGCAGATTTGGAGCTCTCCCCATTTCAACAGAGTTGTTTTTCCATATCCTACTAGCTTGTCCAAGATCAACGGCAGTCCGCCCAGACCACTGGCCAGCAACACATTCGCGACCATTTCGCTGGATCTGATAGGGTGTATAGAAAGCATGGCTCAAGCAGGTTTCTTCTCAGCATGAAGCAACATTTCTGAGAGGTTTACCCAAACCTGACTTTTTGGGAAAGCCATTGGAGGGCCATTTTTTTTAGGATTTTTTTTTTCGTTTTTTTTAGGAATTATTTTTGTTTTTCAGGGTCGGTGGCTTTTCGGCTTTTTGGCTTTTGTGGCTTTTACGTGGGTTTTTGTGGCTTTCGTGGCTTTTCATTTCGCATCATCTGCATTCACAGTTCCTCTCTTTGGCTTTTTGGCTTTTTGGCTTTTTGGCTTTTTGGCTTTTTGGCTTTTTGGCTTTTTGGCTTTTTGGCTTTTTGGCTTTTTGGCTTTTGGCGGCTTTCCGGCTTTGGCTTTTCGCATCCTGATGCTTTTCCAGTTGGCTTCCTGCATCCTCAGCATCGCAAGTTCCTCTCTGGGCCCCCCGCCACCCCCCTTTCGATTAACATGCACGCCTATTTGAATCATCACTTTTTCGATCATCATGCGACAGCTACTTTTTAGATTCTTTGCCCCTATTTTTTCGATCGGGGGGTGCCGTTTTACAGGGATTAGTTTGCCCGTATTTGAATCCTCACTTGTACCATGAGGCCTTGCCGCAGAGGAACTGATGACCCCCCTGCTGTTTTTTTTGTTTGTTTTATAAATATTTGTTTGGCCCTAATTGAATCATCACTTTTTCAATCATCATGGGGGGGCTGCCCCCCCCCCCAACCCCCCCGCAATTTTTTAGACTTTTTGCCCCTGATTGAATCATCACTTTTTTGATCATCATGGGGGGGGGCTGCCGCCCCCCCCCAACCCCCCTGCTATTTGTTGGACTTTTTGCCCCTATTGAATCATCACTTTTTTCGATCATCATGCGACCGCTACTTTAGATTCTTTGCCCCTAATTTTTCGATCATCATGGGGGGGACTGCCGCCGCCCCCAACCCCCCCGCTATTTTTTAGACTTTTTGCCCCTGATTGAATCATCACTTTTTCGATCATCATGGGGGGGCTGCCGCCCCCCCCCCAACCCCCCCCCGCCTTTAATTGAATCATCACTTTTTCAATCATCATGGAGGGAATTAGCCCCCCCCCGCTACGTTTTAGGTGTTTTACAGGGATTAGTTTGCCCGTGTTTGAATCCTCACTTGTACCATGAGGCCTTGCCGCAGAGGAACTGATGACCCCCGGCTGTTTTTTTTTTTGTTTGGCCCTTTTTGAATCATCACTTCTTCAATCATCATGGGGGGGCTGCCGCCCCCCCCAACCCCCCCGCTATTTGTTGGACTTTTTGCCCCTAATTGAATCATCACTTTTTCGATTATCATGCGACCGCTCCTTTTTAGATTCTTTGCCCTTAATTTTTTGATCATCATGGGGGGGGCTGCCGCCCCCCCCCAACCCCCCCGCTATTTTTTAGACTTTTTGCCCCTGATTGAATCATCACTTTTTCGATCTACAGGGATTAGTTTGCCCGTATTTGAATCCTCACTTGTACCATGAGGCCTTGCCGTAGTGGAACTGTTCACCCCCCCGCTGCTTTTTATATATATTATATTTGGCCCTAACTACGTTTTAGGTGTTTTACAGGGATTAGTTTGCCCGTATTTGAATCCTCACTTGTACCATGAGGCCTTGCCGCAGAGGAACTGATGACCCCCCGCTGCTTTTTTTTAATATTTTTTGTCCCTAATTGAATCATCACTTTTTCAATCATCGTGGGGGGGGCTGCCGCCCCCCCCAACCCCCCCGCTATTTTTTGGACTTTTTGCCCCTATTTGAATCATCACTTTTTCGATCATCATGCGACCGCTACTTTTTAGATTCTTTGCCCCTAATTGTTCGATCATCATGGGGGGGGCGGCGGCAGCCCCCCCCCCAACCCCCCGCTATTTTTTAGACTTTTGCCCCTGATTGAATCATCACTTTTTCGATCTGCAGGGATTAGTTTGCCCGTATTTGAACCCTCACTTGTACCATGAGGGCTTGGCGCAGAGGCACTGATGCCCCCCCTGCTGCTTTTTTTAAATATTTTTTTGGCCCTAATTGAATCATCACTTTTTCGATCATCGTGGGGGGGGCGGCACCCCCAACCCCCCCGCTATTTTTTGGACTTTTTGCCCCTGATTGAATCATCACTTTTTCGATCTGCAGGGATTAGTTTGCCCGTATTTGAACCCTCACTTGTACCATGAGGCCTCGGCGCAGAGGCACTGATGCCACCCCCGCTGCTTTTTTTTAATATTTTTTGCCCTAATTGAATCATCACTTTTTCAATCATCGTGGGGGGGGCTGCCGCCCCCCCCAACCCCCCCGCTATTTTTTGGACTTTTTGCCCCTATTTGAATCATCACTTTTTCGATCATCATGCGACCGCTACTTTTTAGATTCTTTGCCCCTAATTGTTCGATCATCATGGGGGGGGCTGCCGCCCCCCCCAACCCCCCCGCTATTTTTAGACTTTTTGCCCCTGATTGAATCATCACTTTTTCGATCATCATGGGGGGGCTGCCGCCCGCCCCAACACCCCCGCGCCTCCAATTGAATCATTACTTTTTCAATCATCATGGGGGGGGGCATCATGGGGGGGCTGCCGCCCCCCCCCCAAAAAGGCTGCCGCCCCCCCCAACCCCCCTGCGCCTTGAATTGAATCCTCACTTTTCCCATGAGATGCGGGAAGCCAATTTGCTGGTGATGCTGGCGATGTTGGCTGGACATGCGGGGGATGTTGAAAACGATGCTGATGATGTTGACGGACTAGCGTAAAATACGCACATTTCGCGAGAAAATGCTGTAAATTACAGCATTTTAGTAGCCAGGACGGAAAACAAAAAAAAAACCAAAATAAAACAAAAGCATATAAAGTTTGGTAACTTTTTTTGGGCCATCCACTCAGTAAGTGAGTAGCTTCAGGTTTGCGCTGTTGCTGGCACTGCCTTCCTGCGCGTTGGCCATCGTCGCGAGCTCCGGGCCGCGCGCCGAGAGCAAGGGCACGGGCCAGTCGTGTTGGCGGCCCCAAATGACCATAAGGAACCTTTAAAGCCAGGTCCCCCAGTGCCGTTTCTTTTCCCGTTTCTTTTTTGGTTGGGAGGGGTCCCCTACTAAAACAGACTACAGAAAAAGGGGCAGCCGTATTCTAACCTCTCTACTGGAGGGCCTAGTTTCCCATGTGGGACACATCATCTTTTTAGTGGTTTTCCAACCAATGGGAAGGATTTGTCATCAATCCTATGACTCAGTTGCCCAAAGCCGACCTTTTGACAAAAAGCTTTTGGTTTCTCCTTTTTGTTCTAGTTTTAGTCATGGCCCAAAAGGTTAGCCTTTTATTTCTGGGTCCTTTGGGCAAGTGAGATGAGCGATTTTTCTGTGAGGTCCAAAGCCAGAAGAGGGAATTCGGAATTCGCCCATGCGCTCGCCACACGACAGCGACTAGCGACAGGCAAAGCTTTGACACAGTCCTCATGGCATGCTTCTTCCATTTGCTGAAATGATTCAAGAAGGGAATCCATCACTGGACACATTTTGTCATGTTTTCTGGGAGACTTAAGCAAACGGAGGGCTTTCATGGCCGTGTCCAGTTGTTTGTTGGCTTTGGTAATTTTTTGGTGTACTGTCTTGGGGTCAGCCCGCTGCTTAACAGGAGGTGCTGGCGGGTAGGTTCTCTGGTGATGTCACCAGACATGAAGTGGTCGGCGCCATTTGCATTGCAATCTGAGAGGGGCAGAGAAGAAGATGATGTCGTCAAACTGTGGTTCGTCAAGGGTAGATGCTTGTCTCAGCTTTGGTGAGTTTGGATAGGGCTCAGACGCACCTGGCCAGCCTTGCTTTTAGCTGCTTTTCGCTGGCGTCATTCACCTTCTGTCCTGGGAGACGAGGACATGATTCCCCCCCCCTTTTTTTTCCATTCATTGGCCCTTTTGGGCCAATTATTAAACGGGCGCCTTCCTTTTGGTGGCGTGATGCTTAAAAGTGACGTAGGGGTCACGGGCGCGATTCGTGTGAGGCACTTGGCCATCAAGAAGACCCTTCCGGAGGGCAACTTCGGCTTGCCGCGCCTCGCCGGGAGATGGACACATTTTTCGCCGTGCGTTGCGTCGGCTTCAACATGGCTATGAATTTTAAGAAGGGACCCTTTGGTGGACATCATTTAGGTGGGGATTCATGTGCGCCAATCACTTTTGAGGTGGTTCCCTATTAAAACTCATGGCCACATAACGCTGAGGAAGCGGAAGGCGTGATCAGCTTCTAATTGTTGCGCGCGTGTGTGCGTTTTTGGGTTGCATGTGTTCCTCGTTTGCGGCGACCCGATATGGCTCAGAAGTGCCTCTCGATCGACTTGAGGTGCAGTTACTCACTTGCCTAAAGTCGACCTTTTGACCTTTGTTGGTTTCCTTTTTGGTCCATAATTAGTCATGGCCTAACCTTTTACTCCCAGGGTCCCGTTCAGATGTGGATAAGTTGGCGGATGGACGGAACCAAAGCGACGCAATCACTGGGCCCAAGTCCAACAGCTTCACTTCCTCACCGCGGTGTACGTGCCGGGCAGGACACCCCTGGCATCCCACCGGGAAATACGGTTGAAGGGAGGCTTCTGCAGCTCTAGACAAGCCCTAGAGCTTCACAAGCCTACGTGCAATCAAAGGCCCCAACCAGAAAATACCACGAAAGCTCAAATTGTCCTTTCTTCAAGGGGTCAGAGGGCGCGCTATGGAAGGGGGTCACCGCAATCTCCCTCCCTGATCCAGTCCTCCCTGAGGCTGGTTGCTGGCAAAAGGTGCGGCACTGGACGGGGGCGGGACACTGAAGAGATGGCTTGTGTATGTCGGATTCCGCCCCCCCAATTCCAAAAGTAAGGGGGTGGGGATGCCACCAAACAATCATTTCGGGGCAACCTGAGGTTGAGCAACTGGTATACAGACAGCGGCTCAGCTGAGGATGCGAATGGGTACCTTGAAAGCTATCAATTGGCAACCGGAAAGCATCTATCCGCCTCTGCAACAGTTCTGCATAGTGCCGGCAAAGCCTGTCACCAGGTAAAAGGAGAGGCCGCACAGCGGCCATGGTTTGGCAACAGGGCAAGCCAGCAAACTGGGAATTATTTTTTGGGGAGGGCTAGATTTAAGACTTTCTCTGAGGCAATAACTGGGAAGTACAAAAAAGATACAAAAAACAAACAAAACACAAAAACAATACAAACCAAAAATACACACTGAAAAACAAAACAAAACAAAAAAACACCCCGGGGAAAAAAACAAGACAAAAAAACAGAAAACAAACAGACAAAAAACAGAAAACAAACAACACGCATGCACAGAAAAAGGGAAAAAGGGATGCCTGGTCTGCCCCTGAAGTGTCCCGGGCTGCATTTTGTTGTTTATTTGTTCCTTTTTTTTGTTTTTTTCTTTTCTTTTTTTTTCCTCGTGTTTTTTGGCCTGGTCTGCCCCTGAAGTGTCCCGGGCGGCATTTTGTTCTTTTTTTGTTTTTGTTTTGTTGTTTATTTGTTTTTTGTTTGTTCTTTTTTTGTTTTTTTCCTCGTGTTTTTGCACATTTTGGATGCCTGGTCTGCCCCTGAAGTGTCCCGGGCTGCATTTTGTTGTTTATTTGTTTTTTTTTTGTTCTTTTTTTGTTTTTTCCTTTTTTTTTGCACATTTTGGATGCCTGGTCTGCCCCTGAAGTGTCCCGGGCTGCATTTTGTTGTTTATTTGTTCTGTTTTTGTTCTTTTTTTTGTTTTTTCTCGTGTTTTTACACATTTTGGATGCCTGGTCTGCCCCTGAAGTGTCCCGGGCTGCATGTTGTTGTTTATTTGTTCTTTTTTTGTGTTTTTCCTCGTGTTTTTACACATTTTGCATGCTTGGTCTGCCCCTGAAGTGTCCCGGGCTGCATTTTGTTCTTTGTTTGTTCTTTGTTGGTTCTTTTTTTTGTTTTTTTCCTAGTGTTTTTGCACATTTTGGATGCCTGGTCTGCCCCTGAAGTGTCCCGGGCTGCATTTTGTTGTTTATTTGTTCTTTGTTTGTTCTTTTTTTGTTTTTTTCCTCGTGTTTTTGCACATTTTGGATGCCTGGTTTGCCCCTGAAGTGTCCCGGGCTGCATTTTGTTGTTTATTTGTTTTTTGTTGTTCTTTTGTTGTGTTTTTCCTCGTGTTTTTACACATTTTGCATGCTTGGTCTGCCCCTGAAGTGTCCCGGGCTGCATTTTGTTTCTTATTTGTTCTGTTTTTGTTCTTTTTGTTTTTTGTCCTCGTGTTTTTGCACATTTTGGATGCCTGGTCTGCCCCTGAAGTGTCCCGTGCTGCATTTTGTTGTTTATTTGTTTTTTTTTTGTTTTTTTTTCTCGTGTTTTTACACATTTGCATGCTTGGTCTGCCCCTGAAGTGTCCCGGGCTGCATTTTGTTCTTTGTTTGTTCTTTTTTTGTTTTTTTTTGTTTTTTTCCTAGTGTTTTGCACATTTTGGATGCCTGGTCTGCCCCTGAAGTGTCCCGGGCTGCATTTTGTTGTGTATTTGTTCTTTTTTTGTTCTTTTTGTTCTTTTTTTTCTTTTTTGTTTTTTTCCTAGTGTTTTTACACATTTTGCATGCTTGGTCTGCCTCTGAAGTGTCCCGGGCTGCATTTTGTTGTTTATTTGTTTTTTGTTTGTTCTTTTTTTGTTTTTTTCCTCGTGTTTTTGCACATTTTGGATGCCTGGTCTGCCCCTGAAGTGTCCCGGGCTGCATTTTGTTGTTTATTTGTTCTTTTGTTGTTCCTTTTTTGTTCTTTTTTTGTTTTTGTTTTTTCTCGTGTTTTTACACAAATTTTGCATGCTTGGTCTGCCTGCCCCTGAAGTGTCCCGGGCTGCATTTTGTTTTTTATTTGTTTTTTGTTTGTTCTTTTTTTTTTTTTTTCCTTGTTTTTTTGCATTTTGGATACCTGGTCTGCCCCTGAAGGGTTTCTGGCTGCAGTTTTTTTTTTTTTGTTTTTTTTTGTGTTGTTTTTTGTTTGTTTCCGCGTCTGTATTTTTATCTTTTTGCTGATTTTCAGTGATTGCCTATCTCTGAGGGTCATAAGGCTAGATCAATGGAATTGGTGGACCCCCCATCCCCCTCCAATAAAGGCACTGGCTGACCAAACAGAGAGGTCCGCCGGTCGCGCCAGGCCGGGCTGGCTCGCGCGGAGGGATGAGCTGGTGGTGGATGCGCGGCCGCAGCAGAAGGGCGGCATGCCGCTGGGCCAGAAGGGGGCGGCTTTGAACGGAGAGGATCCTCCGGGTTTGTTTTTCGAGATTTCTTATGTTTTGTTCTGTTGGTTTTATGCTGAGATGTGTTTGTTTCTTTTGTTTGGTTTTTCTGTTGGTTTTATGCTGAGATGTTTTCTCTTTTTCTTTTTCTTTTTCTGTTTGTTTTACGCTGAGATCAGTTTGTTTCTGTTTGTTTTATGCTGAGATGAGGTTTTTGGTTTGCTGTTTGTTTTATGCAGATATATGTTGTGTTTTCTGTTGGTTTTATGCTGAGATGTTATTTTCCTTTCTTTGTGTTTCCGGTTTTTCTGATGGTTTTATGCTGATTTTGTTTTCCGGTTTGTTTTAGGCTGAGATGAGTTTGTTGGTTTTTGTGTTGGTTTTATGCTGATCTGTTTTTTTGGTTTGTTTGTCGGTTTTATGCTGAGATGATTTGTTGGTATTTTTGTTTGTTTTATGCTGAGATGATGTGTTTTTTTTGTTTTTCTGTTGGTTTTAAAATGATATGCTTTTTGGTTGTTCTGTTGGTTTTATGCCGTTTTTTTTTCTTTTTTTTTTTTTTTTTTTTTGGTTTTAAGCTGAGATAAGGTTTTTGGTTTTTCATTTTTTTGTTTTATGCTGGGATGCTTTTTGGTTTTTCTGTTCGTTTTATGCTGAGATGTTGTTTTTTTTCTTTTCTGTTTTGTTCCCCGGTTTTCGGTTGTTCTGATGGTTTTATGCTGATAATTGTTTTTTGGTTTTATGCTGAGATGTGTTGTTGGTTTTTCTTGTTGGTTTCATGCTGCGATGATTTGTGTGGTGTTTCTGTTGGTTTTATTCTGAGATTTCTGTTTTTTTTTTTTTTTTTTTCTGTTGGTTGTATGCTGAGGTTTTTTTGTTGGTTTTATGCTGAGATGTGTTTGTCCAGTTTTTCTGGTGGTTTTATGCTGGGATGAGTCTCTTTTTTTTTCTGTCGGTTTTATGCTGAGATGATTTGTTGGTCTTTCTGTTTGTTTTATGCTGATATGACTTTTTTTGTTTTTCTTTTGGTTTTAACATGATATGTTTTTTGGTTTTTCTGTTTGTTTGTTTTTTTCTTCTTTTATGCTGAGAGGTGTTTGGTTGTTCTGTTGGTCTTATGCCGGGTTGTTGTTTTTTTGTTGGTTTTATGCTGAGATTATGTTTTGTTTGTTCTTGGTTTTATGCTGAGATGTTTTGTTTGGTTTTTCTGTTGGTTTCATGCTGCTATGGGTAGCTTTCAGTTGATGTTTTTGTGTTTCTTTTGTTGGCTTTATTTTTCGGCTGCTATGGGTCGAGTCAGCTTGCTGAGGCCTGATTAGGGCCTTTTGTGGGGAATCAGGGGGAGGGGGTTGGATCCTACGACAATGTCTTTCTGTCTACATTGGTGCATCACTCGAAATCAGCATAATTAGGTTTTTGTTGGTCTCCCATGGCTTTTGGGGGAAACGTGCACGGGCCTAGCAAAGCACAGGAGAAGCGTGAACACAGTGCATCTGCAAACAGAGCTATGCCTCAAGAAGGACTAAGATCATTCTAGGATGCATTGTGAATTGCAAGTTTTCTATCGTGCCCTCTCCATTTCGGCTGAAGACTTGCTGTCATTCACACAGGTGTGCTGAGCCATCCCAATGGTCACTGCACTTTCAAAGTCAAGCAGAAGCCAGCGAAGAGTCCCGTTCTCCCAAAGGATCAGAAACTCAATAAATGATACACGATAGCACCTTTGTTCTTGGCATTTATGCCACTTGAATTGCGCCGTGCACACTTAGCCCTAGCTGCGGCTGGTTTGGAACGGCTACATAGGGCCTGACAGGGGTGTGGACTGCGCCCACCGACCCGCAGCTTCGCCTACTTGCCAGTGGCAGCAGGTGGTCCGCTTGCCGAGGCTCATCCTCCAGCTGGTGCTCATGGATGCTGGCGGGTACTGGGGCAAGGAGAACTCAGCTCGGCCCCGGTGGCTACGATCTATTCTGGCACCTCGGCAATAGCAGCAGATGCCCATGAGTGCGGACATATTTTTTCCTGGGCGAGAGCAGATGTCCTATGTCATGGCGTAAAAATATAAGACACAAATTAACTGCTTCGGTTTGTCTGCGCCAAGCCGAGAGAAGAGAACCAGGATTGGCCTGAGGTTTGGCTGTCAGCTTTTCGCGTCGGATGCAGCCAGCTCCCTCGGTCTTTTGGGCGCTTGGTTTCGTGGCTTTTTGGTTCTGTTTGTTTTTTTGGGGGGGGGTCTTTAAAAGCTGTTTGTTGGTTCCTGGGTTTTTTTTAGTGGCTTAGGTAGTTTCCCACTAAACCGCCAAGAATGTTCGACGTTTCGCAGAAGATCTGGGAACAGCCCAGAATTCACTCGGCTGTTTGGACAGAGAAAGCTGTGCATCATGGATTTGGGCCTTTGGCGTCTGCCCTTTGATCGGTTCTTTTGGCAAAGTGTTCAGCGATTGGGCCACTCCATTCACACCATAGTTTCGGAACGAAAACGCTTTTTTTTGCTTGTGAGAGAAATTCTCGCATTTTGCATATGTGGCTGAGTTGTCGCTAGAAGTCATCGAGTGTTGTCTATAAATTTGTTATGGCAGCTTAGATGCTTGGCGTTGGTGCTCCGCCAATAAATGTAAACGGCCTCGCGTTACTCAACAATATTGACCCCGGATCAGTAAGCCCCTGTTTATTCATATGCGTGCCCTCCAAAAGTGATACATCCCCACTAAGACCAGAATCGGACACCCCCTTCTTGCCCTTATGAACCAACAGGGGTTTATTAATCTGGCTCTTCAACATTACGGGGGGGGGGGGGGGCGGGACCTCCATCAAGCTTCCCTGTAGCCAGCGCCCAGGCCACCAATCGCCACCATGCGAGGACAGGGCAAGCAGATCAATTCGTCGGCAAATCAACGAGTGCCAGGCTTGAAGGCAATGGACGCGATAATTTGCTTTGAACTGGTTGTGTTGCTGCAGCATTGCCCTCTTACCGTAATATAACTTGGTGGCTCCCAGCCATCCGGTTCCTTTGTTTTTCTTGGTGTTTAGTGGGTTTAGCCGTGGTTGTCATGTAACCAACTAAAAGTGATTCGCGGAGACCCAATGGCATCTCAGCGTCGCACGTTCAACATTTGTGCCTCTGAAGGTGAACATGTTGCTTGCCGGATGGGTGGGAGGGGGGGGGTCATGTGGGGCCAAAGAAAATGTGCTGCCTAGGTTTCATGTTTGTTTTGAGGGCTGTACGGCTGTGGTCGGTTTTCCCAGTGCTATGTCTTGTGCCCACTTCGATTGGGACTGAAGAGTGTTTCGTACTTCCGTGACCCAGGGGAAAACAGACGCGTGTACCTACCTGCCGACCGCTTCGGTAAAGCAGTGCCTGTTTCGGAGAGCCTTTTTTCGCCTTCCCCATGGAAAGACAAAATGTGTAGCACTCTGACACTGAGCTTTGATCCTGGATGCGCTCAAGCGTGAGGTTTGCCCAAGAGGGCACTAGGTTTGCTCCCAAAAGGAATGGGAACCTCAGAAGCAAAGTCAACAAAGTCCCGTCAGCCGAGTGCTTTCCAGGACTCACGGTCACGCCATGGTTCTCCGCTGGAAGCGCACCCTGCCACTGACTAGCTGGCAACAAAAGATGCCACTTGGCCAGGGAAAATGCGGGGGACACGGAGATTAGGAGATTTAGAGCTTTGTGACCTCCGCTCAACCTTATGGCTGGGAGTCTGGCTTTCACGGTTTCATTCCGCGTCCGCGTTGTTTGGCTGGGGGTGAGAAGTTGAAGGTAGAAACTAACATAGATGGCCCTGGTTTATCTGGTGGTTGAATCATCTACCAGAGCCATCCATTTGCCCTAACACGACACCTATGGCTGAATTGTTCTGATGATATGGCGGAGGTGTGCGTCATGTGGCGGGCTCGGGCTTATTTCTACAAAGCAACAGAAGATCTGGCATGATCGCCGCGCGCCATCAGCCGGCGGACGATGGCGTGTCGCAAAACACAGCACTAATTTGTACTGTCCACCTCTGAGGCATAAATTGGGCCCCCCTCCCCTCAACTCCCTGAAGTGAAGTTCAGCGCTTGTTTTCATTGTGTTGTGTATTCGCAAGTTCGAAGTGACCCTTTTTGGAGCTGGAGTCCAGGAAGTCTAGTACTGCTTCTGAGTCGTTTCCTAGTAGCAGACAAACTCCAGCAAGCTTGGCAGTACTCTTCAAAAGGCGCGATTCTACTTTTCAATAGTTGTTGTTGTTTTGGGATGCATTTCCAGGAAGTGACCCAGACTTAGCTTTATATTTGGGGTATGCTTTATTTAGTGCAAATGACCTTGTGGGGTGTGCCCTTGGCTGATTGCTTTACGATGTTCATTGAGAATATTTTAAACAAAGAAAGCGTCATGAACATAGACATCTGGACTGGGTCCAAAAACATGCCGGGCATGGTTAGAAATGATATGGGAACAAGCCTAACTTTATTTAGGGGCATTTTGTCATGTTGGTTTGTTCTTCGCTTTATTCTGGGGGGTATATTGATTAAGCATTAATCATAGGTGGACATTCTTGTTTTGCACTCCACGCCTTGCATCGCGGGTTTCATGTGGCCCACATACGGGCCACAGTCCGCTTGGGTCTTTTGAATAAGTTGCTGGTTCGATAGGCAGGGAATGAGCTGGCAAGGCCCCAAGAGAAACCATGCGTGAGTTCCCCAAACCCCGGACTCGCTCAGTCCTGAGAAGCAAGATGAGTTGCTCCATTGAAAGTTGCAGCGTGCATGTTTGCGATATGAGTAAGCTGTGAGGCATCTTCCGAGGCGGCCATTTCTGAGTGGGGTAGGTACAAGGGGGGTGGTTGAGAGCCCTAGGTTCCCTTCCCTAGATTCCTTCAGGGTTCCTTAGGGAGTCTTAGGGGATTCCCCCTTTGGACCACCCCCCCCCCCCGCTTAAGGACTCCATGATAAGGTAAAGCTGCGCGGGGTTTGTGCAAGGTTCCTATTGCTTGATAGGTTGTCCTCCCAGGAGAAATGCTTTGATGCCTACTGATAGATCTTT
Source organism: Effrenium voratum (assembly GCA_963377175.1). Classification (NCBI taxonomy): domain Eukaryota; class Dinophyceae; order Suessiales; family Symbiodiniaceae; genus Effrenium; species Effrenium voratum. Next base: position 80,444 of record CAUJNA010001979.1, read on the forward strand.
GTCCTCGCGGTTTGGACCTAACTTACGACAAATCTGTTTGAACATGTGGATCCCTTTTCAGGTCAATGCTTTCATCTACGTTCTGTGCTCGCAGATCATTTCATGTCGTTGCACGCTTCTTGTTTTCACTTTGGACTGAGACCAACGTAAACATAATAGAAGTCAAGACACAATTTCTGCCACCTGCAATCGAACACACTTCCGAAGAGTCTAGTGGCAGAGCCGGTGGGTAGGCCGTTTGGAAGAAAACATGCAGAGAGATTTCGTTCTCCCTTGCCAGCTTCGTTTCACCCTTATGTACCTTGGCTGCTTTGTTTACAAGGTGGGTTGTGTACTAGCCCTTGGCTAATGAACGTGCCCTCTTTAGTTGCAGCTAACTGGTTGGAGAAGAGGTTTTAAAATGGATAACCAAATGTTGTTTTTTTCAAAAAATACTTTGCCTCAATTTGGTTGAATTAGCACATTTCCCAACCGGTGATTCTCCTGTTCGGATAAAACTCTGCTGCTGTTGCGGTCGCCGTACACCGGAAGAGCCCTGCGAGGTGTGGTTCCGGAAAGAGCCGGGAGGAGTGCATCAAGCGCAGCTCGGAGCGTCGATGCGGATCCTTTGCTGCTTCCATTTGCTGAAATGAATATTATTTGTTTTCCCACTGTTGGTTTTAAAGGGAGTCTATGACTACTGGACATATTTTTCCAGGGGGCTTAAGCAAATGGCAGTTTTCTAGTTCTCCTTGTTTGTGGCGCATGGCTTTTCCATTGAGGGCTCGCTTGCTTCATTGCCCCAAGCTGCGTTTCACTTGCTGCTTTTGAGGGCAATCACTTGAGCAGCGGTTTTTAATCAAATGAAAGGGTTTATACAAAAAGGGAATTGCATGTACTTTGCGGAGGCAATCCTGGTTGGGGGCGTAGGCTCGCGTAGGCTTCTGCGCGTAGGCTGTTGTTTCAAGCATCGCGTGGCGTAGACTTTTTGTGCAGGCGTTTGAACAGCTCATGGCTCAATGCTGTTTGCCAAGGGTAAAGGGGCTTCTTTTGCCTTGCTTCCGTTTGTTCTGCACTCTTCGCGTAGGCTGTGTGTGGGCCCGGTGTAGGCATTTGCGTAGGCTTCCAGGGCATTTTGAGTACATAGACCTTTTTTTAGCAGCCAGATCCTAGAGCTGCAGCTGCCAAAACTGCTTGTGCTGAAAAGTTGTGATTTTCCAGCTGGAGCTGCCAAACGGCACTTCAACACTTGAACGTTTGCCCGCGGAGGCGTCCGCGTAGGCACCTGGAAGCTGACTCGTGCTCTCGTAGGCACCCTTTGCAGCGGCATAGGCCGCGCGGCCCGAACCACCAAAAAAAAGCATGGCTCGCTTGTTCAGCCTCTCGCAGCATGCACTTGGCTCTTGCCCGTGGCCTGCCCTTCCACTTGCAAGAAAGGTTTGAGTACACCGCGTTCGCTGCTCACGCTTCCCAACCTTTGCTAACTCATGCAGCTTAGCTAGCTTGTCATTTTCAGAGCCGGCTTCGCGAATTGCAACTTCTTCCACTTGTTCTGCTAGTCAAGAGCCTTCCGTGCAAGTTATTGTTTCCAAGAATCGCATTTTGCAAAAGAAAACTGCCCTCTTGAGGATGCTTGTTTTGTTTTCCTTGTCCAGCTGAGCTCGGCTTGAGGCTGGGAGCGGGAGAACTTCTGCTGGGAGAAGTTTCCATTTATGGTCGCCGCTTGGCACGGCAACTGTGCGTGCGAGGACTTCTTCAAAAGGCTCAGATGGGTTTGGCTCAAAAATAATCAGGAGGGGCAAACAGCAGGTTTTGGTCCATGTTTCCACTCACAGCGTTATACTCAGGGTTCCATTTCGGTACCGGTTTTTTGAGCCACAGCCAGATGAGCAATGACAGGTTTCATTTGGATGGGTGATCTGGAAGTTGGGAAGCCATATCAGTGCAGACAGGGGCATGGCAAGGGTTTGATAAGTTAGCATTCCAGACTTGGATTGTCACTTGACGCCCCACTCAAGGCGTTAGGCCTCATTTACATTGCCCTTCCACCTTAGTTTCTCCCAGCCCGGCAGTGGTCGTCATGTCAAGAATTTCTGACTTGCGACAGGCCTCCCAATACTTTTTTTTAGGGGGACATCTTGGGAGCCCTAGTCAGCTGCAAACACAACTGCAAGCACGGGCATGTCATGGCAACGAATACATCGACGGAAGAAGCAACGGGGCCCGGCGCCCGTTGTATTTATGGCAATGTCTTCGCAGGCTTTTTGTGTTACAGCGCGAATGGTTTTGTCTTGGGCATAGGTGTCCTTTTGGGTTGTTTTGCTTAAAAAACGAAGGCCCTGGTTTACCTGGTGGTTCAACCATTTACCAGGCCATCTATTTTCCAAAAAGGACACCTATGATCTTGGGCATATTGGAATGCTTTCCACATGATGTTGCTGATGTTGCTGATGTTGCCAGATGAATGCATGATTGTCACGAACTTTGCATGAGTCGTGAGATGCTAAGATTGGCCCTGCAATGCGCACCAGGGCCCAAAAGTGTCAAATTTGCAGCCGTTCGTGCTCTAGCGCACAAGCAAGAGCTGGATCAACCGGGCAAGTGCCATCTTTACTCGCGAAGGCACTGCCACAAGTCACGTGCCTGATTTTTGGGAACCCTCAGGGAGCAACCTGATTTCCTGATGAATGATTGTGATCATTTAAGATCAATGTACTTCAAGAGCCAAGCTGCCTCCTTCGGACCATCGGCACCGGAACCATGTTTTCAGCAAGCGAAGCATCTGCGCAGCACATACGTCCGGCTTTGTGCCACCCGCCATGCCTGCCTAAGAGCCCATGGGATGCGGCGGGTCAGCTGAGAAGTATGAAGCCTCCTTTCTGCAAGTCACCGATACGTCGGCGAGCCTCAAGGAGCCCGGCTCCAAGCCGACAATAGCTCCCGCGGTTGTAGCCGGAGCAGCTGATCTCGAAAGCTGTGTGCTTGTTTCTTCGGTTGATGGTTGGTATGTTTTGTTTCTCTGCGTTTTTGTGTGGTGCATTCGTGTATTCATGCACGCTTGCGTGCGTCCGAGCATGTGTGTGTGTGTGGGTGTGTGTCTCTTTGCCTCTGTGTCTGCGTCTCTGTGTCTCTGTGTCTCTGTGTCTGTGTGTGTTTGCGAGTGTCTTTCAGTGTTGGCTTGCTTGCTTGCTGGCTTGCTGGCTTGCTGGCTTGCTGGCTTGCTGGCTTGCTGGCTTGCTTGCTTGCTTGCTTGCTTGCTTGCTTGCTTGCTTGCTTGCTTGCTTGCTTGCTTGCTTGCTTGCTTGCTTGCCTGCCTGCCTGCTTGCTTTGATGTGTTCTGCTTTGCTTTGCTTTGCGTGCTTGCGTTGCTTGCTTGTCGTGGCTTGCTTGGCTTGCGTGGTTTGCTTCTTCGTTGTTCGTTGTTTGTTATTTGTGTGTATGTGTGGCTGCTTTGTCTTCCTGATGGGGTGCTCGCGTGCTTGTCGTGTGCTTGCTTGCGTGCGTGCGTGCTAGCTCGCTTGCTTGGGTGCATGCATACAGGCGTGCGTCCTTCCTGCATTCCTTTCTTGCTTCCTTCGTGTTTGCTTGCGTTCAAGTTTGCGTGTTTGTTGGGTTGGTTGGTTTGTCGTGCCCTGATAAAGGTGGGCTTGAATCACTTTGACTTGGCGTCATCGATCGGTTGCTTCGGTGATTGGCTTGTGCTTCTCGCTTGTTTGCTTCGGCTGCGTGTTTGTTTGTTTGCCTGCTTGTTTGATGGCTTGCTGGCTGGCTGGCTGCCTGTCTCGGATGCTTGTGGTTGTGTCCGTGATTGTGTGTTTGTGTGGTTGTGTGTTCACTCGCTTGCAGTCTAGATCGGTCAGTTGGTTGGCAGACACTTCGACTGTCATTTAGTGCGATGAGCGAAGAGGATAAGCCATGAACAGCCGGTGATGATCACCCCTGAGGATGAGAGGTTTCGGCCACATACCCTCCCCCAGACTAACCTGGAAGCTCCTAGGCTCCTAGGACCCCTTGCGAGGAAAACATGCAAGAGCACTGTTCCTTGCGTACCCGGCTAAGGCAAGGTGGACGGCACCTGCCGCACCCGCCGAAGTAGCCCTGGCCCCGGCGGCCGAAGAAGCTTCCACTCGGCCGCCCGTGGAGCGCAATGCGCCGAAGGGCGCGTGGCTGGTGGAGACGGCCCCCGAGACGTGGGAGGCAGGGCGGATTTCAGCATGACTGCTTTGGACTAGCGCCTGGGCACGGACCCGTAATCTGTGTGTGTGTGTGTGTTTGTGTTTTTTTCTCGCAAGCTCATTGCACACTCAACGCTCAACTTGCCAGACCCGACGTCCAACATGACCGGCGCTCGAAGCGCGGGTCCTGAATTTGTTCGCTACGGTCCGTTTTGGGTCTCAAGCGCTTTCAAGGATTGTCAAGGATACCTTCTTCAGGCAAGAGTTGACCATCATGTTCAGAGTTGAGTGACGTCCTTGTTCACGAAGGTGTGTGAGTGCAAGTGGTCGCGGCGCATGATGGATGAACGTAGACGCACGAGAAGCCCGATGAATGCCAAATCTACTGCCCCCCACCCAGCTAGGAGCTGCCTGCAGACGTGGGCGCCACCCTTACCGCAGCCTTGCATGCCAACCAGCCGGTGGCGCTGTACACAGTGCATGGTGCCAAGCCCAGCCAGGAGCCTGCTTTAGCAGGGCTCCTTAAAAGATACATTTTGCCCAATTGAAACATGGCTTTTTCCACCAAAATAAAGGGACACCACCATTTACAAGGCAATGTTCAGGTGTATACTGTAAGGATCCCTTTTTAGGACCCTCAATCTTCAGGACATCCAGCAGCTTCATTGAAAAATGAAAGGCGTAGCTGTTCAAGTCGCCCCGCATTCCAAGAATGATTGCTTTGGAAGAGCATGCTAGCCGTGGTTTGTATAGAAGACTATGAACCATTCTTTTGCTATCATTCCGGAAACAAAATCCAGCCACAGGCAAAGTGCGGAAATCTGTCCCTACTTTCCCTCCAGAATTTGAAGCTATTTGGGTTGGGAGTGTTGTCTCAGGTTAAGTAGCCAGGGCAGCCAGGAACAGGAGCTGAAATCCGAGCTTGTGTGAGCCCAGAAGTCTTTAGCAACCTGGCCTCAGAACCCAGCCAGATTTTCATAGGGAACGAGCAATTGAGAAAGACTGCCCAGCTGCAATCACCAGCATCCATGCCGCAAAAGCATCCCACAAGTCACCTTTTCGCAGGTGCAATCCTGAAGTGACCTCGCGTCCAGTGTGGTTTTTCCTGTTCATTGCCGTGTTGGAAGCCGGGACCAATAGATACAAGAGTCAACCTGGATGCGCTAGAGAGCCGCTCCCGGGAACGGCCTGGGTGATCCATCAGTTTTGCAAGCTTGATGGAGCCTCACCGAAGCAAGAATCTGCAAATCCGATATCAGCATTCAGGACTTGCTACGCCGGAATCTCTCGTGGTATTTCGTGTCGGCGTAATTTCGCCCAACGGAGCATGGCCCGCGGGCTAAGAGTCCTAGTCTTCCAGAAGCGCGAAAAGCACTGCAGCAGCACAGGGGTCAGGTTTCGCCTGAACACTCCCTGAAAGCAATTCGGCGCTCCAGACCATAGGCGTCCTTTTTGGTTGTTTGGTAGACAATTTCATGGCCCTGGTTTACCTGGTGGTTTAATCATCTACCAGGGCCATCTATTTGCCCTAAAAGGACACCTACGCTCAAGACCCCAACTAGCTTCTGATTAAAATGCCCGGGGAGCGCTTCAAAACCTGCGTTCTGGACGCTCGCGCCCCCCAACATTTGTCCTCAGGTGATGCGGTTTTCAGCTGCTGAGACCCACACGGAGCTAGTTCGCTAAGGCGTCCCTTTGCCCCATTGGCAGCGAGAGGTCTCCCAAGTTAATTTTCCTCAGCTGTCCATTTGCTTTGCTGGACCCCTGGTTCTGCGGATCCTAGATGCGCGGGTGAGTGCCCCTAAGTGTGTGATGTGTTTGTCGGGGATGACTTTGGGTCTTGGGCAGGTGATGGCTGGCAAGACAACTGCGACTTCAGCTTTTAAACAGTTTGCATGCAGTATGCACATACAAATGTGCATGTACACTCCCGCAGGCTAACATGATAAGCTTCCAGAAGGCCTCACCAGGTCTTGGAAATAAAGGTCCTTACCATGTCAGCTGCGAAAAGGGTACACACACATATATATATATATACATATATATATGAATGTAAATAGATAACCATATACCTCCCTCGGCCCCCTAGCTGTGGAGCTCTGAGCGCCAGGACGTGAGCTACGACGTGGACTTCCGGCAGCTGCTGCGGCGGGACCGCGGCTCTGGCCGCCAGCAGCGGCTGCGCTGGGACCCGACTTGGGCGCCGCGGCTGGGCGCGGCTGGCGCGATCTCGGCGGCGGATCCGGGCGGGGCGGCGACGCGGTACCAGTGGGCGCCTCGTCTGGGGGGAATTTTCGAATTCCAGCCTTCGGGATTCGGAATGCAGAGCCAAAAGCTCCGCTTTTGTTGTATTTGTCATTTGCGCATGATTGGTCACTTTGTTCTTGTTGGGGCGAATCAGTTGCCGCCCACAAGCTCGGATTGCTGTTGCATGGATGCAGTCGGTGAGCGCAGGGTCGCCGCGGGCCGGGGGGCGTGGGGGGCTGGCGGCCAAGACGCAGGAGCTGAAGAACGGCACTTGGGCTGACTTCGAGGATGAGGAGGGAAGATGTTTTTGCGGCCAGTCGTTTTGGGATCTCGGGCTTGGCTTCTGGAGTGGAATTCGGTGTGAATGCACGGGTGGCAAGGAGTAGAGTATTTCAGAGTGCTTAGCTGCTTAGACAACTGTTAGACACGTTTTGCCCTGGGCATTTTAAACCACAATTTGAATAGTGGGGGTTAATATAGCCACCATTCTTTGCCCAAGGATTGTCATCATCCCAAATTGAGTCCGTGAGCCGGGAGGCTAGGAGCCACGCGAGTTGAAGGCTCCAACATCTGGCTATTGCACTGCGAGCTGACCCGCGGTTTTTTCCGGTTCACCACAAAGGGCCGATCAACTTGGGGATCCAACTCTTAATTCAGCTATCGGAAGGTCGTATTTGCTTTTCAGCAACGCCTCTTTCTATGTAAGCTTGTAAGCTTGAAGCCTGAAGCCGAAAAGAAGGCCCGCAAAAGATGAAACATGCAGTTGCCTCCTGATTTAGTCTCAAAAACTATACGACCACCTCACATGCTGTTTTTTCCAGCGAGGAGTTGCAGCACCTCGTCCGCGCCTGGATGATGGGTCATGACCAGGTGCGCTACCGAGCCAGGGGCTTGGAGTACGAGATCCAGTTTCCGAGGCGTGTAAGGGGCATCCGACAGAAGTGGCGTGTAAGGGAGAGAAACAACGCCCCCTTCAGACCTTGAGCTGTGGGCTTGGACATGTTCAACTTGGATTATGTGGCAATTTGCTGTTTTTCGTAAGCCCATTGCTTAGGCTCACTGGGTTTCATAAGCTTGCAGCCAGGATGGTCCAAATTAACCTCTGCACCGGTCTGAAGCGCCACATCCGCGTGAAGCCGCTGGCGGAGCCCTCGCTCGCGCCGCCCGCGCCGACGGCTGCGCCGGCCCCGGCGGCGGCGAAGGCGGCGGCGAAGACGGCGGCCGCGTCGCGGAGGGCAGTGCGTGACAAGCGCCACAGCCTGGGGCCGCAGGAGCTAGGAGCAGATCAGCCAGGCGTGGCAACGGCCAAAAGCACAAGGTGCAGTCAAGGGTTTTTTTTGTGTCAAAGTATAACTGGCAACATGTGACCTGCGAGCTTGGCATATTTTTTTCTCCGAGAGTTGATGCGTCTGAACTCATGGTTAGGACACCTAAGGTTGTGAGGGATTGTCATCAGCCCGGTCATTTGAGACAAGCGTAGGTCTCAAAATGCAGCGGTGCCCAAGCCTCCCATGCGCCACAGTTCTATCCATGCCCTGCGACCTTGGCTTCCTTTCGCAGCCTTTTTCTGAGCACAGGGAGGACCTCTAATCAGTTGTGAGGCGCCGAAGTCCCGAAGTCTCTGCTTTTTTCGTTGCAACGCCAGAGGTGATGCACGCGGCCAAGGCGCTGACTGCCAGCCAAAGGCAGAGGCGTTGGAACTGCCGCCGGGGGTGTCCTGGCCGCTGAAACCAGAAGCGCGGATGCCAGCAGCGGAGATGTACGAAGACATGTGCCTAGAGCATATTCCCACCCGGTTGATGTCATCCGATCTCACTTGCCTAAAGTCGACCTTCTGACCTTTTGGTTTTCCCTTTATGGTCCATGTCCAGTTATGGCCCCAACAGGTGAACCTTTTGTTTCAAGATGGGCAACTGAGCGGTTGATGTCACCCTCTTTGAGTTTGTATTTTCGGTGTCGAGAAAATCTGGTGGCTGTTGAACAGAGAAGCGATCTCTCGTCAGGCTTGTCCTTTGCCTGCAAGATGAAGAGAGCGCAAGCACAGAAACAGGCTTGTCGCGTGTGAAGAAGTTGATCCGGTTGACAGCTTGAAATCCGGCAATCATTGGTTGAATAACTGTTAGTTTTCCCGTCCGCGCTGCGGGCTCATTGAGGCATCTTGATACTGCCTGCCGCTTGCTGCGGGAATTCTCTTGTCATGCCGTTTCGGTGGTAAATGGCTCGAGTTTCTGGCTTGGCGTCTTTGGTGTATTTTGCTTGGATGTTAGGACTTTCACTTTTTGCCAACTACAAGGTTTTCCGAGCAGAAAGCCACCGAGAGCGTGTTGTTTGACATGGTCTTGGGGCTTAGTCAGCAGCTCGCATCAGATCGCCACCTCACGGCCATGTGCCTTGAGGTGCCGTGGTGCTTCCGGAGCGCAGGCGGAGCGCCGGAGTCGTTACAAGGCCTTGTGCTTGAAGTGGCACCCGGACAAGAACCTGGACTCTGAGGAGACGACCATGGTGCAGTTGGGACAGCATTGTCATGTTGGTTGCCTGGATTGATTGTTGGGTCCAAACGCGAGAGGTGTTGTAGTGGCTTTCTAAACGTGGGCTGTGTTTGTGAGTGAATGAGTGAGTGAGTGAGTGAGTGAGTGAGTCAGTCAGTCAGTCAGTCAGTCAGTCAGTCAGTCAGTCAGTCAGTCAGTCAGTCAGTGAGTACAGTGAGTACAGTGAGTACAGTGAGTACAGTGAGTACAGTGAGTACAGTGAGTACAGTGAGTGAGTGAGTGAGTGAGTGAGTGAGTGAGTCAGTCAGTCAGTCAGTCAGTCAGTCAGTCAGTCAGTCAGTCAGTCAGTCAGTCAGTCAGTCAGTCAGTGAGTGAGTGCAGTGAGTACAGTGAGTACAGTGAGTACAGTGAGTACAGTGAGTACAGTGAGTGAGTCAGTGAGTCAGTGAGTCAGTGAGTCAGTGAGTCAGTGAGTCAGTGAGTGAGTGAGTCAGTGAGTGAGTCAGTGAGTGAGTCAGTGAGTGAGTCAGTCAGTCAGTCAGTGAGTGAGTGAGTGAGTCAAGTCAGTGAGTCAGTGAGTCAGTGAGTGAGTCAGTGAGTGAGTCAGTCCGTCAGTCAGTGAGCGAGAGAGCGCGGTTGTGTTGCTGTGAGTTTGTGAGTTTGTTGCGCTGAGTTGCCTTGCGCTGCGTTGTGTTGTGTTGTGTTTTGACTGTGTGTGTGTGTGTGTGTGTGTTCGCGCGTTAGCTACTTGTGCTAGACATCTCGCATCCATATGTCGGTGCTGCGGGTTGTCTAGCCCAACAGCACATTGATTCCCCAGAATTAGTTCCCTCTTTTTTTTGGGCATGCCTTTTTTTCAACCTTGGACCCTTTTTTTTCAACCTTAAGCTTTTTTTTCTACCTTGTCCCCTTCTTTTTCAATTTCAGGGTCGGCACTTCATGTTTTTTCAACCTTGCCACACTTTTTGTTCACCTTGTTTCTTCTCTGAATCAACCTTGATTGCATTTTTTCCAACCTCCCCACCTTTGTTTTCCACCTTGATTCCTTCTTTTCGATCCTTCCCATCCCCTCGACGGGGCATGGCCCGTCACCCCCCCCTTCCCCTGCACCTTTTTCCTCTTCGCAAGTCTTCCCCTGCGCCGGGTTCCTTTTCAGCCTGGAAGCTACCCCCTTCGCAGGGCTCTATGCCCTTTGCGGGGCTCTTTCCCCGTCGCGGGGCTGCATTCCCTTCGCGGGGCTCTTCCCCTTCGCAGGGCTCTTTCCCCTTCGCGGGGCTGCATTCCCTTCGCGGGCTCTTCCCCTTCGCAGGGCTCTTCCCCCTTCGCAGGGCTCTTTCCCCTTCGCGGGGCGGCATTCCCTTCGCGGGGCTCTTTCTCTTCGCGGGGCTCTTTCCCCTTCGCGGGGCTGCATTCCCTTCGTGGGGCGCTTCCCCTTCGCGGATTTTTTTTCTTCGCAGGGCTCGGGCTGCATTCCCTTCGCGGGCTCTTCCCCTTCGCAGGGCTCTTCCCCTTCGCCGGGCTCTTTCCCCTTCGCGGGGCGGCATTCCCTTCGCGGGGCTCTTCCCCTTCGCGAGGCTCTTTCCCCTTCGCGGGGCTGCATTCCCTTCGCGTTGCGCTTCCCCTGCGCGGATGTTTTTTTCTTCGCAGGCTCTTTCCCCTTCGCGGGGCTGCGTTCCCTTCGCAAGGCTCTTCCCCTTCGCGGGGCTCTTTCCCCTTCGCGGGGCTGCATTCCCTTCGCGGGGCTCTTCCCCTTCGCGGGGCTGCATTCCCTTCGCGGGGCTCTTCCCCTTCGCGGGGCTCTTTCCCCTTCGCGGGGCTGCTTTCCCTTCGCGGGGCTCTTCCCCTTCGCGGGGCTCTTTCCCCTTCGCGGGGCTCTTTCCACTTCGCGGGGCTGCATTCCCTTCGCGGGCGTGCATTCCCTTCGCCGGGCTGCATTCCCTTTTGCGGGGCTCTTCCGGGGCTCTTTCCCCTTCGCGGGGCTGCATTCTTCCCCTTCTTTGCGGGGCTCTTTCCTTTTGCGGGGCTCTTCCCCTTCGCGGAGCTCTTTCCCTTCGCGGGTCTCTTCGCGGGGCTGCATTGCTGGGATGCACCGGGGGTTTGTTAGAGTTAGTAGGACATAGGGGCAAAGACATAATATATACTAACAAATGCTAACTAGTTAGCTAAGGGCTTAAGTTAGGGGGTTAGCTAAGAGGTTAGCCAGGGGTTAGCCAAGGGTTAGCTAAGTGGTTAGCTAAGTGGTTAGCAAAAAGAAACATACTAGGTTTATTACATGTGAAGTGATGGTCAAACATATGATTCATTGTTTTTTTTTTATTCTGCCTTGTTGGCAGCAATTTGTTTAGACTCACCAGAGCAAGTGAGAGAATAGATATAGGCTTTGGCAGTGCTGCTCGTCATTATGCAAATCAAAGCTGTGCATGTGCATTTATTAAAATGGATCAGCCATATGAGCTCATGATACAAAAGCTCATGCGTGACCAGTCAAGGCAAGCTCATACTGCTCATAAGCATTATTGATGGATCATGAGCCAGGTGGCTACCACGACATGCAATCTTCAGGAACATGAGCCAGATGGCTACCAAGACATGAATTTCATTGCGTGTGCCAGCACCATCTTGGTTGTAAGTTTAAGCCTGGCTGGCTACCAAGGACCTGCTCATCCAACAAGGCTTCACCATTCCAGTTAACTGTTTGCAATGAAAGCCAGAGGTTCAGTACTCACATGGGACCTATATACTGTCAAGCTGAGGAAAGTTCATCAAACAAGAAGCCTTGATGCTTGACGATAAAGCAAAAGCAACTTGGCAAAGCCATGGCCATGGCAACAGTAGCCTGAAGGCCTAGCACTTTACATGGCTTGCATGCACAAAAGCCAAGCAAACACCCAGCTTGAATGACTAGCCCTGTGGTTTGCTGACAAGCAACTGACAAGCAACCATTAATGTGTTCAATCCATTCAGCCAACACGCGCCCACCTAGCCCGCAACGGGATAAGAACTTTGCATTCGCATGGGCCCTGAACTGACACCAACTTGTGGCACACAGCATTTGTGATGTTTTTACGATGGCTGCTTGGTCAGTTGGCTTGCAAACAGCACACCAGGTTTTTTTTGTCCTTTGGTATTTCTTCACAACTTGATACTAAGCTGTACATTTCACAACCAATGCTGGCATGGATGTGGACTTGTCCAACTTGGACATGGCCACCATGCTCTTCGATAAAAACCACATCATCTTTAGAGCAATGGCTTGCTGGTTGCAGGTATACACGCCCACACATCTTCTTGGTCAAAGTGGGACTGTTGAAACTTCTGCGTGTTGTTGGTGGGCTTCTGAGAGCACAAATAAATCATGGCAAAGTATTTCCTACATGGTCGACTAGTCGAATTTCACTGTGTTGGATATGGTCTGGCCAGACATCTTCACAATCTTATGCTTCCTCTCTTGGACAAAGCAGCTGGGTAACATGTTGTGGACAGAGAGGTGGGCTGCCATGTGGGTGCACCAATGAAACTTGGTGGCCAGAATGGATATCGATTGTCAAACCCAGAAGGTCTTGCGTAGCTGCTGGGGCAAGATTATGGTGCAGAACCTATGGGCATTGGCTGCAAGGACACGCCCTCACTGGCAGTGCATTTGAATGTTGTAGCCTTGGCATTGGCTTGAAAAACGCATGCAAGAATCTAATTCCGAAAATGTGCTTTTTGGCAGCAAGCCACATGGCTCCATTATTTCACACACCATGAAGTCAAGCCACCAGGCTAGCCACATGGCCTGAAGCCAAGCCATCAGGCTAATAGCAATGCAGTCAAGCCGCCAAGCCACCAGGCTAATGGCATGGCAGTTGCCAATGTGAAACCTTGCACGGGTAGCCATTTGGGATGCAGTGCGTGCCAGCCATCTCCTCCTTCCAAGCCACGGCCAAGGGGCCAACCAAAGCTGGCCAGCAGCCCATGAAGGCCATGACGGCAGTGAAGGCCATGAAGCCCAAGAAGCCCATGCCCGTGAAGGCCATGAAGGCCACGCAGGCGATGAAAGCCATGAAGCCGGTGAAGGCCATGAAGGCCATGAAGGCGATGAAGGCGAAGGCCATGAAGGCCATGAAGTCCAAGGAGCCCATGCCCGTGAAGGCCATGAAGGCTCTGCAGGCGATGAAGGCCATGAAGCCGGTGAAGGCCATGAAGGCCATGAAGGCGATGAAGGTGAAGGCCATGAAGGCCATGGAGCCGATGAAGGCCATGAAGTCCACCGATTATCCTGGATACCTTGTGCGAGGTTTGGTGGCTGGCGCATGCCTCAAAGACATGTGCTCCAAATTCAGGAAATGCTTTCTTACCTTGGTACCCGTTCTCAGCATGTTATGCATCTACATAGTTGAGCACCGCTTACACCTGGAACATTCTTGCTTTGCTCCCCTGACATTTGATGCACATGTCCTCTCATGGAGCCACAATTTGAGTTATGCCCTGCACCGTTCGTCCGAGAAGAGGAACAAGAGAGACATCTTGGTTTGCTTGCGTGGTCATTCACGGAGCGGACCACCTGATGCTCACAACATTTCGAGACTAACTTCGTCTTTAGTGGCCTCACTCTCCACATGTTCTTTCGAGCACCAAGACCGCTCAGGTGGGTTTGAGCGGCCATCTGGCCTCGATGGATTTTGGAAGTACCTTTTCCTGGGAACCATTTGTATTAGCCTGGCTGGCGCATGGAGAAAGCATGATGCTGGCCACGATGTATGGAGCAATCGCACAAAACGTCCTGATCTCTGTGGTGGTGGAGCAGAGTCAGCGGTGACCCTCGGTAGCAAGCAGTGGATTGATGAACTCATGCAACTACTACATGCTCGGGGCTTGAGACCGCCTGTGGCCCAGGTTCGTATGTTAACCAATGACACGCGCACCTGGGATCGACTGACAATAGCAGCAACCAGAAAGCACCAAGCGGACATTGTCTGCGGGGCTGCCTTCAAAGCCCGACTTGGCTGGACGCCAGGACCAAAGGACATGACTCCAAGCAAAGATGGCGATGCACACATTGCTAGGCAAGCAGACCTGCGGCTTCGCTTGCAGGACTGGCAACGACAGAAGCCAGCCGCACCTGCGGCTCCTCTTGTCCCAACGGAACACACTACAGATGCGTTTCGTGCTGAGCATGCAGGTAATCCGGTGAGCGCAATGTGGAACCGCACACCTGGGGTCTACATCACGGATGTGGTCACAGCGGATCAGATTGCCGCTCGTCTTCCAAGACACGCTCCGCCAGTTGGCCTGTACACCCTTCTGACAGAGACCCCTACTTCGTGGAGCGATGCTCAAGGTGTTTTGTGCTTGACAATGGATGCTTCGAACTGCCCCCCCCTTAAGACACTCTACCTGACCCAGCTTGGTGTGGACAAGCTGGTCAAGACTCAGACACAGGCGTTAACCTTGAAGCTCGCCACCTCCACTGAATTGTTGGTTGAGGTGTGGAAGGACTTCATGGATGACAAGGAACGGAAGAAATTTGAAGACTTTCTGACCTCTTCCCAGCAGCAAAGCAAGCGCAGTGCCGTTGACAAAGGAAAAGGTGGCAGTAAAGACAAGAAGCAGCAAAAGGAGCGCATGCACGATAGCTTGGCAGATGAGATGATAAACTGGGCAGCCAGCCTATGGGGACGAGATGAGAACAGGGCATTTGGCCTGAGGTCCTGCGCTTTGGGGTCCGCCTTTCCACGGACAGGGCCTTGCAGTTGCTCACCAAAGGTGGGTCGCATGAAGCTTTCACCTTTCGAGAAACCACTCCTTTTACTGGTGCAGAGCTGTTGAGAAAGATCTGGATCCCAGAGGGCAGTGCAATGATGGAAGGTGATGCGCAGCAGAAACGCCGCGCCCTGGGTCTCCTCTTGGCTGACCACCAAGGGAAATGGAGTCTTGTCAGACAAGGTGGAGACAAGACACGATGGGGGGTGCGATGCCAAGAGACACATGAGCAGGCGATTCGTGCACTTTTGCAACCTCGAACTGTTTTTGTGCCAGACACACATCATCGCTTCAAGATTGAAAACATCCCTCGGGAAGTAGATGCTGAGGCACTCCTAGCCACGATGAAAACTGCCACTTTTGCGCCTTACCTCATTGTGATGCGGAGACAATCTGGC
Source organism: Effrenium voratum (assembly GCA_963377175.1). Classification (NCBI taxonomy): domain Eukaryota; class Dinophyceae; order Suessiales; family Symbiodiniaceae; genus Effrenium; species Effrenium voratum. The sequence continues at coordinate 95,477 of CAUJNA010001979.1, forward strand.
ACTCTCTGCAGCGGCCTCTGAGCCCACGGACATTGTCTTGACTTTGGAAACAGCCCTTTCCACTTACACCTTGTTGCTTCAGAAGTTGCCTAGCAGGGTGCCAGAGCCACAGAGGACGGTCGCTGCTGGGGGCAGAGGGGCGGCTACTGCGAGTGCAGAGCAGCATGAAGGCAGCCCCAAGCGCAAGGTTGCCAAGCCAACCGACACACAAGGAGGCGCGACAAGGGAGGCGAATAGATTTACGCCTCTTGAAGAGCAGGAGGAGGGTGAGATCCCTTTTTTTGCCCCATTGATGAATGAGGGCAACACTTGCTATGTCGCAGTTGCAGTCCGAGCCCTGATGTGCATCATTTCTTTGGTTCCACAGGCGTTGAAGCCTCTCCGGAATGGCGCACTCAGCGAGCTGCTTCAGCGCCATACCCCAGACACCTGGCAGAGTTTCTTGAGCGCTTGCAATTTGAGGAACAGTGCGCAACAGGACGCCGTTCTCTTCCTTCCTAGACCGCCCGAAGTTGCTAAAATGGCAACTTCGTAAACCCAAGTTGTCGTATGCTCAGGCATGTCACTCTTACGACAACTTCAGAGGCTCACGACATGTTCGTTATAACGCTATATATGTATATGAGGGATTCGTCATAGTCGGCTGCGCGCAAGCCACCTCTGAAACTTGCGGCCATAGGACGCCAAGTGACGTACCTGCCTATCATGAGCTTTAAGAGACTGCACCTCCAAAGCTTGAAGACAGCCGGTTCGAGGAGGCACGCATGCTGGTGATGCTGGGTGGTGCTGGTGATGCTGGCGGTGTTGGTGGTGATGCTGACCCAATTTAGGGTCTGAGCATTTTTCCCTTTGCCCTGTATGAAAGGGAAAAACGGTGTAAGACCACTTCCAGGCACGCTTGCTGGTGATGCTGGGGGTGTGGCTGCACCTCCAAAGATGCCAAGTTACATGATTGAGCCAAGAAAACAACATTGAACAGTTTCTTATGCCCACCTTGTTTTGCTCGGCGTGTTTGTTTGGCAGCAACTACGGTGTATGACTCAGGGTTTGTTTGTGTCTGTGTGTTTGTGTGTCTGTGTGTCCGGGCATGTCTGTGCATGTCTGTGTGTGTGTGTTTGTGTGTGTGGGTTTGTGTGTGTGCGTGTGTTTGTGTGTGTGTGTGTGTGTCTCTGTCTGTGTCTTTATGTCTGCTTTTGTGTGTGTGTGTGTCTCCGTGTCTGTGTGTTGTTTTTTTGTTTGTGCTATTTGCCATTTTTGCGTAGGGGAGGGGGGGAGCTTGACAAATTGTTCTGTGCCTTTTTTTATGGGGGGAGGAGCTTGAGGGATATCCTATTGGATTCAGGTCTGCGGGCGCGGCGCCCGCTTCTTTCAAAGGCGGGCAAAGGCCCGCAAGGTGGGTAATGCATCTTTGAGGAAAACATACATGTGTATCTACATATTTGCATGTTTATTTCTACTTGCCTATTTCTCCGTACATGTATCTGTACACGTGTCAACATGTGAAGATGTATGTATATATATATATACGTGTATGTGTTTACGTTTAGAGTTTGTAGTTTAGATAGTATACCTAGACATATATAAATATATACACAGATTTTGGAGTTCCCCCATCTCAAACATACTCTCCGGCAAAACTTGCCAACGCGTGCTGCAATGGCGGTGGAATGGCCAGCTTGGCGGCCAGCGTTGCTGCAGCAAGGTGCCTCCCTCCCTTTTGCCTGCGTCTGTCCCATGTTCGCACCAAGAACAAAGGTTAGGGGAGCAAAGGTGGTCAGGTCAGTGCCATGACAGATCTGAGATGCATGTCAAGCATGGCTTGTGACGCGCCGCTGATCTTTAGCCATTTTGGTTTTGGGGTCTGGGGCTTCCGCGGGGTGCGCGTTAGACATGGGTGTTGTGAAGCTTGAGAAGCTCAAGAACAAGACAAACCTGGGTCGCAAAGCCAAACATTGTACGGGCAAGAAGAAGAAGGAGATTCTACGAAATATCCCTTTCAGTCCTGCCAACAATCTGCATCCCTGCATGCAGCTGGTGTCCCTTGACTGGCTTAAGGCTAAGCGAAAATAGTTGGAGTCTAAAGTGCAGCGGACTCACTATCTTCTACTGCATTTTGGGACCTGGTTCCCCACCTTAAATCCCATGACGCGTGAGGCTGCGTTTGCTGGTTCTTGGCGGCGCTCCCTTTTCCATCCTCTCGATCACTGAGCAGGTTATGCAGCACATGACGCGGCCCGACTTGGTGCCTTTCCTGACTATCCAGGGGCGTGGTTGCATGTTTGTTGAGAATAGCTGATGAGCATGTTTAGGCGTGTTGTGTGTAAACATTTGATGGCTTAGGCATGTGACAGTATGTTCTTTGAGAACAAGTTTCAGAACAGTTACTGGTGTGCTGTCATTTCGTTTTGATCTACAGCATGCTGCTAAAAGGAGGCGCCTTCACCTAAACGGAACAAATCTATGGAACAATGAGGCCTTGATGGCGGTCGAGAAGTACGCGGGCGTCAAAACCATTGCAACTGCCTTTGCGACTCTTGGCGGGGAAGGTGCTGCGTGTGAGTTGCTACATGCGCCATGCAAGTCTTGCTTCCATCCCGGCTTCAGCTTCCATCCAAGGAAATTTGGATTCACCTCAGCCAGCTTCGAAGTTCAGGATGACGGGGTTTTTCAGAATATCCTAACTGGACTGGGCTTTGCCTATGGCCTGGCACTGACCTTGCGGCTCTACAAGAGCGTTACTTGATTGCATTGTTTGTGTGGCAGTTTCAGGGAACCCCCATGGCAAATGCAACAATGAGTTTGCCATGCCGGCTGCCTTTGTGGAAGCTTCTGCCATCTAAGCGGGGCTTCAATTTTGAAGCCCCAGTCTGCAGCACATGGATTTGGCTGAACAGGCCGGGCCCGGCTTTCTTGTACCATCTGCGTTTGCAAAGTGAGACTTGCATTGACTTTTCTTCGGCGCCCCAAAAGTAAAAGGTGTGAGGCTCCATGCCAACCCTTTCAGACAGTGTGCAGTTTGGCCCCAAAAGAGAACACACCGCTGACTTGTTTGATTGTGTTTTCTGAGCCCACCCCGTTGGCCACCGCGCGGCTGCGCCCGTTCTCAGATCAACAAGCTGTCGATCTGCGGAAAAACCGATGGGAGACGAGCGGGTTGGCCAGGTCAAAGCTGCGAGACTTGGCAAAGAAAAATTGGGGCAATCCTTTGTTAACTATCATCTTGCACTTTGTTTCAAGCGACATCGTGCGACTTAGTACCGCATCACCGACTTACATCCAAGTGTGCGCTGGAATGAAACATCTCGCAAGGCACTACACAGAAAGCTTGAACTTCTGGGGCGGGCATGTCCTCATGCCTTGAAATGCTGCCATTGAAGTCAAGTCAGTTGGGGATTGCGTGGGGCGTGGTCTTCCTGTCTTGATCTGGGGATGTCTTTGTCGAACGAAGAGCTCTACGTCCTGAAGCTACACAAGGTGGGGGCCAAGATCTATTTGGGTGCTCCTTCTGATCTCCAGGACCCGTGAGTATGAACCACAACTAATGACCCCCCCACCATGAAGCCCAAGACTCAAGATGAGACAGTTGCGCCTTTGATGCAACATGCTTTCAACATGACCCGCAGGAGAAACTGACGACGCCTGTCGGTGAGCCGCAACTTGCGCGCCTCATCGAAACTGCTCGCTTGGACATCGCCCTGGAAGATGATGTGAGCCTTGCCGAACATTTGCATGGCGAGCCCAACAATGATTAATTAGAACCCACCGAGCAGGGAAATGTTTCCTTTGTGATGACCCTTAATCTTCAAAAGCCCGCTTTGCGCAGCCAAGGATAAGGAATGCGTGGTTTCTAGAAGTTTTGTTGGACCACGAGCCCTTCCAGTCGCGGCCTCCTACAAAGCAAGAGTCCATCCTGATCCTTGAGCACGTGAACCTCCTTTCCCGGAACCTTTTCATCAGAGCCTCTGAGTCCACTGACGCTAGAACGCACTAAGCCGATTCCAACAACGGGCTATTCACAAAGGAAGTCTTTTGAGGTTGTGTTACGCTAGAAAGGGTTCATTTGAAAGTTGAGTTGGGGTAGTTCAACTAAGGAATTGAGCACAGAGATTGCCGCTATGGCTTTCAGCATGAGGAGGCTGTGGTCTGGCTTGCGCGCCCTTTGGCGAAACTCGCCTACCAGCTCGGCTTCGGAGCGGATCCAGGCCTTGAAGGCGAAGTTCAGCAAGAAGGGTGGCGAGGACATCCTGCGCATGTGATTGCATGAGTCACAACCTCTTAGAAAAACAATGTTAAGGTTTAGAAAAACAATGTTAAGGGGTTCCTGCAGGACTCGCAGCCATTGGATGAGGATGAGCCAGGGGTGGAGAGTGACCAGGAGACCTTGGAATGGGGGGCCCAGGAGCAGGTGACCGATCATGACGAAAAGAAGGAGGCTGGAATTAGACGGGCGGAGTCATCCCTAGACCTGGGCAACCCTGAAGAAGAAAGTCAAGACTATGGAGCTGTGTGTGATGATGGGGAAGATGGAGAAGAAGAAGATGAAGAAGATCCTCGAGAAGATGAACTATTTGGGGACATCTCCCCCGTGAGCTCCCTCGGAAACCGCCAGCCGGATGATGAAGAAGGGGAGGAGTCCAGCGATGATGACCCTGCAATTGCTGAGAAGGCGCCTAGGCTAGCGTGAGCCTTATGTTTGTCAATCATGAAGGCTACAGATAGGTTCACAACTTATCTAGAAGTGTTGTGTTCACTTCGGGGAAGAAGCCACGGTAGATTTGAGTGATTGATGAAATGAGTCTACTTGGAAATAGGGCAACCCTCAGAAAATAGGGCAACCCTCAAAAAATGTGATTCCCTGTAGTTTTTTGAACATTCCATCACAGTTCAAAGTCACGTTGTCTATCTTCATGCAAGTTGAGTCCAAGGCACCCAGCGCTATGTTTCAGTTCAACTTCACGATGCAAGTTGGTTCCAATTAAGGTATCCAACACTTTCATGTGGTCTGTCTTCAGACAAGTTCATGCCGAGGCCATCTCCCTCATGAAGCAAACCATTGATGAAGACTCAGACTTTGAGGAGAACCGAGAGTTCCACCAACGGATTTGCCCAACAATGCCCGAGGAATACCCGCAAGCTGTCGCAGCCCTGGAAGCCAGTCCTCCGGCGCCGATTGAGCCGCACGAAGGCCAGGTAGCGCCTGCCACACCAAACAGTGACATGCAAACCCACTGAAAGTCTCACAGTGCGTTGGCCAAACCTCTGTCCTATGAAATCTCAGGGTAGTTGTTGGGGCCATGTGTTTGGTGTAGGGGAACCGCCCGTATAGGGATCCTTAATGGGGGTTCAGCGGGCTCACAAACGAGTTGCAGCATGCAGGCCGCCCCAAGCGGAAGAAGAGCCAGAACAAGACTTCCAAGAAGAAGGCCAAGAAAAACGCAGGACCATTCTGGCCAACCTTTCCACTTGCGCTATGGCGTTTTTCAAAGTGTTGTCTCATTAAGCCCTTGCATGAACGTGGGGACCAGTACATTGCTTCATGCCAAGATGCCCAGTGGTGAAAGAAACCAGTTTGTTCCATCCTCAACTTTACAACATCCTCAACTTTACAATTGCGCCCGTTCCTTTGAACTTGAACATGCACATACAGATTTGATGGTTTGTATATATACACGTGCATTTGTATTTCTACACAACACCAACACATTGGTTTTATACAAGCGTAGACACTTAAACAGTCCGTGTCTTGCTCCCATCCCAGGAGCCGGTGCAGCACCCAACATTGAGACTGACAAGGAGGAGATCCTGAACTCTTTTGATGAGGAATACCGTGCTGCGATCCGAGCCCTTCCTGCCGAGTTGTTCCCCCAGAACACCAAGCATGGCAAGCACTCCTTCACTGTGCCCCACAGCTGCACATGGGTGGCACGCCTGCGTGAGAAGTGACACCGGGTAGTCCAAGCTCCTGCGGCCAAGGCGGCTGGAGACTGGCGCTAAGCTGGAAGTGCTTCTTCGGGCAAAGGCTTTCAAGCCTAAGGCCACGACTAGTGGCACTGCAATCAGCATGAAAGCGCCCCTTGTCTCAACGTTTGCCTGGCTGAAACACACATGATCAAGAGCAATGAATGCATGGGGTTTCAAACCCGGCTGCATCACCCAAGGATTGTCTGGAAGCCTGACGTTTTGACTGCATGGGCGCTGGCTGCCGATGCGATGGGTTTAGCTAAGCGTGCGTGAAAGCCACGCTGCAATCACACTTGAGGGCACCCATGCAAAAGAGACTTTGATGTTTGACATTAAGCACCTCTAAAACCGATTGTGAGTTGATGTGCCCTTGAAGTGTCTCCTCCAGTGCATACCTGGATACCTGGATGCTGTGCTAGCTAGCTGGCATCTCACGGTCTCATGGGCCGACCCTCGAAAGGCAAACAAGAAGTGCTTGCAGTTTAACAGTGGCAAACTGTGTAGCTCTGGGCCTTTGGAAAGGGGGCCTATTTTCAGAAAGTGGCCTGGAACACTTTTTTATGGGGTTGCAAAACAACTTTAGGCTACTCGTTATTGGGTTGCAAAGACAACTTCACCGGTCGTTGAAGCCTTCCAGGGTATCGTTGTTGAATCCGGCTTGAGCTCATCGCTAAAAAGGGGCATGTGTCATCTAAGGAACACCATGGTGGCCCGCACCTGCATTTACCTGTATATCCTGTCGACCCTCGGTCTATGCTGGTGCATAGAGCAGCCAGCTTCATCGCTGTTGGAGAAGCACGTGTGCTTCGAGTGGCTTTCCAAGCAGTGTACCGTATACAAGGTGTCTTGGCACACTTGGTGGGGTTACAGTCTTCCTACATGCCATCCCCGAGGCATTGCCTCAAAATGTAGGAACCAGAATCAGGCCAGCACTTGGGAATTACACACATTTTCATCGCGGTTTGAGACACACCCAAAATAATTGTTTTTGGTGGCTCCCACTTAGCCTCCGCTCTGAGGCTTTTGTTTGGATGGGCTCATATGGAGGAGGCTGCGGCTTGGCCTTTATCCAGTATTGATCACCAACCTCTCTGGTGGGTTGCAAGTGTTGGTGTGTCCTTGAAGGGTTCAAGTTGAGGTCCAAAGCCAACACTCCTTTATTCGAATTACGCTTTCATCCAGCAGCTCTACACCCCACTACCGAAGGATCGTGATTGGCCAGCAGACATGGTGCGCAGGCCTGCCATTAACAAAATTGCGCCAGCAAAATTGAGGGGCATGTCCATGTAGTGGTCCGACTATGAGTGCAGGTATGTGGATACCAACGGGGTCTCCAGGGTAAGCGGGTCCAGTGGTCTCAAGCAGAGCCAGCACTACCCGCAACGCTTCGGGACTGCCATCACGGAGCTGTTCCTCCAGAACTATGAGAAGATCAAGGAGAACGTGGAGCAGACCAAGATGAACCTGCTGAAGAAGGGGGAGAAGGATGTCAAGGACGGCTCCGTCGTGTAAGAATTCTAAATCTAACAGCAGCCTGCTTCCAGCTTCTCGGTTTCTCGCTTTCTCGGTTTCTCGGTTTCCAAGAGAGGTCAAGTGACCACAATGGGTCACTTTCAACAAGTGGCCTGGGAAGGTCTTTTTAAGACCCTCCCGCCACTTGTAGGCCACTTGTTGAAAGTGACCCTTGCGGTCACTTCACCTCTCTTAGTTCTCGGTTTATCGGTTTGTCGGCTCCTTGGTTTATCGGTTTATCGGTTTCTCGGTTTATCGGTTTCTCGGTTTATCGGTTTATCGGTTTCTCGGTTTATCGGTTTCTCGGTTTATCGGTTTCTCGGTTTATCAGTTTCTCTCGGTTTATCGGTTTATCGGTTTATCGGTTTCTCGGTTTATCGGTTTACAGTATCGGTTTCTCGGTTTATCGGTTTCTCGGTTTATCGGTTTCTCGGTTTATCGGTTTATCGGTTTATCGGTTTCTCGGTTTCTCGGTTTATCGGTTTATCGGTTTATCGGTTTCTCGGTTTCTATGTTCCCGGTTTTGCTTGTTTGCCTATATTTGGTCCGGAATCTCCTCCCCACTCCGGCCCCCGGGCTCCTTTGCAGTGCTGCCTGCAGGACCCGGGCTTTGTAAAGCTGGCGGACCTGCGGCAGGTGGTGAAGGAGCTCATGTATGTTAGGGGCTGCGGGCCCAAAGGGGGCTAATTCATGGCTGGGCTGCCCACAGAGGGTTCCCTGGAAGGAAGCCAAGAGCTTTTGAAGGAAAAGTGAGACTCCCCATGAATTTTCCAGGGATTTTGAAAACCCGATAAACCGATAAAAATCCGATAAAAACCCGATAAAAACCGATAATTTTATTGGTTTCTTGGGGTGCCGTGATTTCACTTAATTTTGCTCAGATTTTTTTGGGGGAGAGGGTTGGCCCCAGAAACCCGCAATATTTTTGGAAAGAGGGACCTTCAAATTGATGGTTATCCAGAAAATGCTTGAAGATGCATGGTTTCCTCTCAACAACCTTGCAGATTTGCTGGAAACAGGCTGACCCAGAAAGGGGGGATATGTCCATATGTGGGGAACTGGATGCCCTTTAACGGAAAGCTCCAGGTGGTAGCGGGTTTGGAATTTGTGGAAACCGTAAAGTGTGGCAAGGTGGATTTGGAAAACCTGGAGGGCATCAGTCAAACCATGCTGATTGGGGCAATCTGGCTACCTACAAGACCTCTGATAAACAGGGTGGCAGGCCAGAATCAATTGGCTTCGGGAACACCTTTCAGCTTTGAGATTCTGAGCCTAAGGAACTCTGCAACTCTTGAAAGAACTCATGAGGCCACTTTGCATGGAGGGACCTCGCGGAAAGAATGCTTGCAGGGAATTCCTGTGGGAGATTCCGGCCAGCCTAGCGCACGCACACAGGTGTCTTGCAAAAGAATGTGGGAAGGTCCGGCTGTGCGATTGATGAGTGTATGTGGTCAGGGAAGAGTGCGTGTGATTATGTTGACTCGCAAAATGTGATCGATCATGTTGATATGAGTGCGTGTGATCATGTTGACTCATGGGTTGTACTTCTGCGTGACTGTGGTCGGGATGAGTGCATGTGATCATGTTGACTCATGTTGATTGTTGTGATCATGTTGAACTTTCACGGATGGCATCTCGGCTTCCTTATAGGGACAGCAATGCATTTAAGGCGGTGTTTTGGCAAAACCTCGGCTGCCATGAAAGCATCACCCAAAGCGGATAAGCTGAAGAAGGCAGCCCGGCAGATCAAAGAAAGGGAATCCCAGGAGGTCCCAAAGTCCATCTTGAAGAATGGGGAAGAAGCTCGGCTGCAAAGTTTCCAACACATGCGGTCCCCGATGCATCTGATGCCTGTGCTGGTTTCACTGTTTCCCACGTACATGATTGACTGCAATGGCTTCAGCCGTAAAAGGCATCAAGCACAAAGAAGCCTACAAAAGGGTTGAGCAAGAAAAGAAGGCTGACCTTTGTTGATGAAGACCACGCGAAGAAGAACAAGCCCGAGCACCCTTCACGCCAGCCTAAGGCTGCCCCTGCCGAGGAGCCGCCTATGACAGATGCCCAGGCAGAAGAACTCATTAGGCAGATGAAGGCTCCTGCGTCGGTGGCGTCCGACACCGAATCGGCTTCTTCAGCAGGCCAACGCGAGGAGTCTGAGTGCGAGGAGTCTGGGTCTGAGGGGTCTGAGGATTCTGAGGATCAGGAAGAAGAAGAAGAGGAAGAGGAAAATGAAGAAGAGGAAAAAGAAGAAGAAGAAGGTGAGGAAAAGGAAGAAGAGGGTGAAGATGGGGGCAAGGAGGAAAAGACCGATGAGGAGGAACAACAGGAAGAGGGATCAGGATCAGAACAAGAAGGCGGAGATGAGGATGAGGCAGCAACTGAGGAGGACAGCAATGAGACTGACTCTTCCGACACGGAGGGCATGGCGACAACAGATGAAGAAGAGGAGGAAGGACAGGAAGAGGAGTCAGAAGAGGAGACAAAGGAAGCACCAAAAACGAAGGAGAAGAAGACAAGAGATGAAGAGAAGGCCAGTTCAAGGAAGGAAGAGAAGGGCAAGGCGAAGAAGGAAGAGAAGGGCAAGGCGAAGAAGGAAGAGAAGGGCAAGGCAAAGAAGGAAGAGGAGAGCGAGGAAGAGAAGCGAAGTGCCAAAGGAGAACAGGAAAGCAAGAATGCAGAGGACAAACCAACGAAGGGCACGAAGAGCAAGGAAGAGAGCAAGGGCAGCTCGAAGAAAAAGGAGAGCATGAAGGATGAGAAGGACTGTGAGATCAAGGAAAAGCAGGACCAGGCAAAGGAGGATAAGAAAAGCTTTGGTCAGGAAGGAACGACGAAGAAGGAGGCGAGGTGCGATTCAACAGGAGATGACACGGTCGGCCAGCACAAGGCGAAGACCAAGAAAGAGAAAGGCAGGTCAGGCGAAGGCAAAAAGGAAGCCAAAAAGGAAGGGAAGAGGGAAGAGAAGAAGGAAGCGAAGAAGGAAGAGAAGAAGGAAGAGAAGGGAGCGAAGAAGGAAGTGAAGAAGGAAGAGAAGAAGGAAGAGATGAAGGAAGCGAAGAAGGAAGCGAAGAAGGAAGCGAAGAAGGAAGCGAAGAAGGAAGCGAAGAGGGAAGAGATGAAGGAAGCGAAGAAGGAAGCGAAGAAGGAAGCGAAGAAGGAAGCGAAGAGGGAAGAGAAGAAGGAAGCGAAGAGGGAAGAGAAGAAGGAAGCGAAGAGGGAAGAGAAGAAGGAAGCGAAGAAAGAAGAGAAGAAGGAAGAGAAGGGCGAGGCAAACAAGAAGAAGGGGAAGGAAGCCAAAAAACATGAGGAGACAGGGGCAAGCGGCAAGCCTGAAGACAGCCAGGCGGACAGTGACAACAAAAAGCTGGTTCCTGCGGAGAAAAAGTTGATTGATGGCAACGAAGACACCACAGCCCTTGTTAAGATCAACTCCAGCACCCACCACAAGCAGTACTTGAGGTACAAAAGGTGGGTCAAAAACACAAAACGCTTCCCCGAGGTTCTGGCATCCAGGCTCAACACTGAAGAAGGAAAGGCCAAGTTGTTTCAAGACTACGTCAAAGCGGGTGGGGACATAGACCAAATTGTTTGCCGTTACCAGCAATCCCTGAGTGAGTCCACAGCAAGCAAGATGAAGTATGGATTTCGCTCTGAGCGATGGATGAAAGAAAAATATGGGGATACCAAGGCCAACAGGATCCTTGAGCGGAAAAACAAGCTTGGGCTTTACATTGCAGACCCGGAAGATCAAGAGGACCACTTGTACTTTTGCTTGGTTGACATCGACATCACCAACGTCAACGAACTCAAAAGGATTACAAGCCTAGAGGCAAAAGGGAATGTCAGTCAAGAAATGCTCGCTGCTTTCACTGAAGCTGGTGGGTGCCTCGATCCAAAGACTTTGTCAGCTGCAGGGGAACTTGGTCAATCCAGTGGAATGCAGAAGGCAATGAGCTTTATGGGGATTGATGGGAAGCCTGGCGGTGCCAAGCCCAAGGCAAAACCAAAACCCAAAACCGGTCAGGAGGGCGAAAATGGAAGCAAGCAGGTCAAGACCGAGACCCCGATCGACCGAGCCAAGAGCCTGATCACAAAATGCCTTCGAGATGCGGGGACTTGCAGGCCTGGTAAATCCACACACACGCACACACACACACACACTTCAACTCAATGCGAGTACTGAACGAGACATTTTCATATTGCTTCTCAAACTGATGCCACTTAAAGTTTTCCAACTTTCATCCAATTACCTGTCAACAAATCTAGTTATCCACCTGAATTCTCTCCAGTTCCATTTTGGGGGCAAAACCTGAAGGGACCTGGCGTTTCGCTTGAAGCCCCTTGAGATGTCCGACCAACTCATCAACCACTTGAAGGCCATCGAGCTACAGCTGCAGAAGCAGGGGAGGGTCTTGCAGGATGGCGTCAACGCAAACAAAGACAAGTGGAAGTACTACAACTGCGCCATTGATGAGGTAGGGTGCTTCTTCCTTTAACTGATGTCTTTGTGTGGAACTAATGCACATACCTTTTTTTTACACACTCTTGATGGTTTTATCCAATGTTTGGTTTTGGTCACTTGCCGCTGCCGGCCAGGTCCAGCGATTGAACGAGTTGGCCAAAGCAAAAGTGGAATTGGCAAAAGCCTTGCTCCGCGCTGCAGAGAAGGCTAAGCCAAAGAAAACTGGCACCTCTACAAAGGAGGATGAGGGCAAGTCGCCCACCAAGAAAAGGAAGACTGCCTGAAGCATTGTATGTTCCACCCAAAGGGTGGCATGTGCTGTGCCTCCCACGTACATGCGATGGGCACGCTGCGGCGTGAAAAATTAAGGACCAACATGTTATCAGCAGCTTTTTTTGCACCTTTCACAAGGGATGGAACCTTTTGCATAACTCATGGCCGAAAACTCCATAGTCCAAACCAATGTGCCCAGCGTGCCATGTCTCATGTGTGGTTGTAGGCTTTGAGACATTTCCCGGGGTCATGCAGCATTGTGGAATCACCTTCAAGGCTGCTTAGAACGATCCATGCTGATCGCCGCACGCGGGGTTTCCGAAGAGAAAACTCAGCCGAGCAGTCTGCTCTTGATGTATAAGGGTTTCATGAGTCACTCATAGTTCATTTTAAACCACGCAGGTGCCGTTCCCGCTCCCGCTCCCGAACCCGGTCTCCTTCATCGTGCCATCGTGGCCGGCGCCATGATCTGACCTCAGCCGCATCCGGAAAGCGAGGATGTGGGGGCTCCATTTTCTTTGTTGTAGAATTTTGCCAAAACACTTCGAATACCTGAGAAGGACTCGCAGACAAAACTCTAAATTTCTGTCATGATAATTTTGGGGTAGTGAAGGGCCAAGATCCTTTATCAGGCCACCACGGCACCCAACCCTTGTTTTGCCTTTGGAGGATTGGAAGTTGTGGAAACAGCTTCCTATAGTGGACGGAGGCTCCTGAAGAAGATCTGCCTTGGGGTGCCTATGGGCCAAATTCCAGTTTCCCAGCCAAACACCTTGCAAAGGCTTGGTTGTTTAGACATGGTCTTCATAAACCGTGCAGTGTCAAAAGCATTCCAGAAACATAGAAAATTCCAAAGCTTCCTTCTCAAACCATGTTGAGTGTCGATCCCTGGCAGAAAACATCGGCTGCCGAAGCCTGCAGAGATGCTGCTGGCTTGCTACAAGACGATGCTGGTTGCGATCTGGCTCACCTGCTTGCCTCGTGGTCCCGGTCTGGTCATGAAGAACGTTCCTTTGAGAGGACCGCTTCTGGGAAATCGTGTTGTTTTGGCCATTACATTCTCCCAATTGGTCTGTTGATGTTGCCCCGGCCACTTACTTTTACAGCACAGTGAGAGAGAGAGAAACAACCATAAGATACATGTTTAGTAGTCAAGTTAAACCCCGGCTTCTTCTAGAATTGCGTGACAGACTTGTTTTGTTTCTTGAAAGCCGCATTGGGCCCAAGGTGGTATGAAAATTGGACAAGGCTCCCCATGGATAACGTGGCCATACCGCATCTCATGGAAGTTGAGGGCGAAGCTGGGGCGAGGCTGGAAGTGGTTGACCGGGACATTCCTGCAATCTGGCCTTGGGAGTTGCTGCGTTGGCGAGATGAGACTGGCCACCTTTTGGAGTGGGTCGCTGACAACCCGAATGATGCGAAGTTGAAATGCTTGGCATCTTGTCAGAATGTTTGGCTTCCTGGAAAGGGTTTTGGTCAATCATGAATGAAAGTTCCATACTCATATTATCAGTGCTCGTTTGGATACGTTGAACTTCCCATAAATCTTGATTTGTTTCACGCAGCGTGCTTCATGGCCAGCCTTGCTCAGTGTGAGGAATTCTGGGAACACATGTCACAAGAAGATTTTATTCGAGATTTGGATCTGTCTGAGCCATCAACCACGGTGCCGATTGCAATACATGTTGACGGAGTCAAGATCTTCAAGAACCAGAAAGCATGGATCTATTCATATTCATCCATGACCAGAAAAGCAGGTGATAGTATTTGCAACAAAATGGTTATCTTGATCTTGCGGGACTCCTTACTTGCCAAACCCCATACACATGACACTGTTGCAAACGTGCTGGCGTGGGTCTTCAAGACTTTAGGAACTGGCAAACACCCTCTTTGTGACTGGAAAGGGCGCTCCTATCTTCCTGGGACGCGACAGCATGCGTTGGCTGGAAGGAGATTCACTACTGAGAACTGGAAGTGCCATTTCGCCGCCTTCAAAGGGGACTTAGAAGCAAGGGTCATGATTCACAAGCTGATCAGAAATTATATGGCCAATATGATTTGTGAGCATTGCCCTGCCGGAAAATTGCTCAACTACCAGGACTTCCGAAACTGAGATGGAATTAGCCTGAACAAGTTGCGTGTTGGGATCAACCTGAGTTGGGGCACTGGTGCTGGTTGGTTTGAACGTTGCTTTGTGTTTGCTATAGCCAAGGAAAGGAGGCGCCGTGGTTCGATGTCCGTTTCTCTCATCAGGTTTTCCTTGACCTCAACCCTCCTCACCGTCAATCAGCTTGGGTGGCTGTGCCGGGATGGCGCAAATGTCGGAATCTTGAGGCCCAGCTTGTCTTAAAAGGTTTGTGGTTTGACCCCAACGGTTTTGTGAAGCTAAGTGTCTCTTAGATTGGTTGACCCAGAATTCAATATCATTATTTTCATAAAGCTTAGAAAAGGAATGTGAGAGACCCTGGCAGGATTTGCTACACACAGTGCATCAAGGAACCAGTTTGTGTGCCATCCCTGCTTTGATCCTGGACCACCTGCAAGCCAAACATCCCGATGCGACTCTGACACAGCTGGAGCATCTTTTGTTGGGAGTCTTTCGGCACTACAAACGCTGGTGCCAGAACAACAAGATTTCAGCCAGTAGCTTGCGGTTCAATCTGAGCAGATTTGGGAGGGAATCCTGGCAAACCATCCCGGAACTTTCGTCGCAATACAAGGCCAGCACTGTGAAAATCATGCAGTATTGGCTGGCGCATTATTTATTGGAAGAACCCGCAGTTCCAGGTGCCGGAGACCGGCGTTGTTGCAGTTACGCGCTAGCCATGTTTCAATTCATGCTTGACAGTCACAAGGAGTGGTTTGTCCAAGGGGATGCCGTGAAAACAGCTGACTATGGGTACAAGTTTTTGCTGTTCTACCAGAAACTGGCAGGGAGAAGCCGTGCTGAGCCCAAAAAGAATTTCAAGGTGGTCCCCAAGTTCCATTATTTCTTTCACATGCTGGAATACATCGAGCGAACGTTGAGGAATGTGCGGCGGCTAGGAACATCTTAGCACAGTTGTTCTTTCAACGTCTCGGTTGTTAGCCTTTCCTGTGGGCAACAACGTTTCTTTGGACATCGAAACTAAGGTATGAACACTGTTATGCAGATGAGTCTCTGATGGGCCAGATTGGTCGCATCGCTTCCCGCACCCATGCGTTGAGAATGGAGCGAACTTGCTTGCACAGATACCGCGTGTTGCTGGACTGTTTCCTGGGGTCCGGGCTTCAAGAAGAAAGGCCCGAGGCATGACGTGAGGCGCTCATGGGCTGAAAAGTGGCTGCGTGTGGCGCGCCCGGATTGCAGGCCTGCAGGGGCTCCGGTTAAAACCGCAGTTTGTTTTCTCACCAACTCTGCCCCCTCAATCAATCAGTCCTCGTTGAGCTGTCCCTTAGCTCCCATCTTTTCGGTTTGTGACGGCCACGTACATGTTTTTCCATTTCCTGTCTCACACCTAACGTATCTCATACGTGTGTACAAATATACAAAACGAAACAGTTTATAGGTAACATAGACAAACCAAATATGTGGCTCAAGTGGATCAAGCGGATCAAGCGGATCAAGCGGATCAAGCGTCTCACACCTAACGTATCTCATACGTGTGTACAAATATACAAAACGAAACAGTTTATAGGTAACATAGACAAACCAAATATGTGGCTCAAGTGGATCAAGCGGATCAAGCGGATCAAGCCGCTCATGCGAACGCCCAGGCGCCCGGGCGCCCGCCGCGGCGCAGATCTATAGAATGCTCAGTGAGATTGTACACCCCATAGTGTGCGCGCTGTTCAGGAACAACAAAGCCGGGGTTCCTTCATGGACCTGCGTAGCTGTTGTGTGGTTAACTATGACAACACGTGTCAGCAAGTATAGGCATGCCCATGCGTCTTTGCAACTTGCGCGACGTGTCTACGATGCCGCGAAAATCCAAAGTTGTCATTCTCGCAACTTCACTTCATACACCTTCGCGAACATGCCAAAATGACAACTTCGGGCGGTCTAGGTTGAGCAGTGGTTGGATTCGGAAGAAGAGCTGCAGGGTGTCGCTGGTTTTACCGAGATCACAACCACCCAACGCATCGGTTGCGAGGTAGAAAGAAGCTTCCATGACACTGGCACGATTTTGAGAATTTCGGCCCCTATCAAGAGTTCACAGGTTGGCCTGCAGGACTTGCTCCAAGCGCAGTGGCAGCCACAGCAAGAGGAGCTCCTTGAGGTGCAATGTCCAGACTGCTTTGCAGAAAATGCAAAGATAACTGCAAGGGCGTGCCTAGCCTCACAGGTCTTGGCAATACAGCTGCTCAGAGGCACTGACAGAGATTCCAAGAACATGGCCCCGGTCACCCCGACAAAGCAACTGACAGTTCAGGGACAGGACTACGAACTGCAGTTTTTGGTCCTACACCAAGGTAATGATGCTCGCAAGGGCCACTATGTCGCTTGGGATGACGTCAACTCCGTCATAGTTGACGACGACGGGCCGACAGATACTGGCCTATGGGACGACTCTGAGCGCAGTCGCAACTGGTGTCTCGCCATCTACAACCAGCCGGAGTCGGATAAAATTACAGCTCAGTCAGTGTGGCATTGACGGCGGCGCGGAACCAGCCTTTCACGAAATGTCTCAGCTTTCAGCCAAGCGTGGAACAAGTTGATGCAGATGTAGCTGGCGCGGCCGCTGACAGACATACCGCTAACGACAGTGGGCAGTTGCGGCCTGACTACATGTCAGTGCGACCGCTGTTAGGTCAGGTTGCAACAGGTGGCCCTCTGTCGGTAGAGGAGACTCTGTCAGCGCCCGCTCCGCCAACGACCTGTGTTACTCAAGCTGCTGCTTGCCAAACAGAACGGTTTGAAGCGTCAGACACATGGACTGGCTTGCTGCAACAGCTGAAAAGAAACATGACAAGTCTTCAGGCGCAGTTTGCGCAGCTTGAAGCCTTGCTGCCAGACGTAGTGATGCCCCCATGTGCTTGTTCTGTTGCTGCCCCACAGCCCATAGAACCCTGCGTGGAACAGGTAGCTGCTGTGACTTCGAGCTCGCCACCGGCTCGCATGCAAGAGCCGCAAAGTGATAGGCAAAAGCCAGCGCGGAAAGCAGCGCCGGTGGACACTGCCCCTTCAGCCAGTGTGGACCACCCTCAAAGCAGGGTGCTGCAGATTGCGGCCGCAGCCCGACAAGAAGACAAAGAAGACCTGGCATTTGTTGTCGAGCGTCTCCATATGGACGCCCTGCTGACTCCCCTGAGCGCCCTGGCAGAGCAAAGGGAGCTGTGGCAAGGACTCCAGGAGCACCTTCACTTGGCCAAGGTGGAAATCCAGCACAGGATCAAAGAAAACGCCGTCACTGAGCAGCCAGTGCAGTGGGTGCTCTTCAGGATTCTGCAGAGGGGAAGGTACAGCAGGCTCGCACGCATTGCAAAGACTGCGGACTGGGACAAACTTCAGGATCTCTTGAAAGATTTTCGCCCCGGCCCGCGCTATGTTTACCCATGGCACAAACAGAACGAGGACTCAGTCAGCAGCGGCAAGCGTCCTCGACTCCCTGTCGACTGGAGCAGAGTAAAGAAGGAGCCAAAGCTCGAAGACCAGAACACTGAGCCCACGACTGACACAGTCGAAGCCCTGCCACCCGTGGCGCCCAGACGTCGCAAGAGGAGAAAAGCAGCCGCTACAGCAGCAGCATTCTCGGACCTTTACGGTGGCGCCAAAGACAGCAGTTTCAATGTCCTGGCTGCCAACGTGACCTCGCTTTTTAGCAGACTGGCTGCGTTGTGCGCACTAAGCTGGAGTTTGGCCGTTGTCACGGAGACGGCCCTCACCGTGAAAGGCCTTGGTCTGGTGGAGCACAAGTTGGCCGCGGCTGGATACTGTTCGGTTTGGAGCGGCACAGTGCCAGGCAAAGGCATCACGAGCTCCAGGGGCGTTGGTCTTCTGGCTGGGCCTGGCATCAAGCTTGAGGCCGTTGATGTGCCGCAGGAGCTCCAAGGTGACTCCAACGAGGGCAGGCTTGCAATGGGCCGAGTGCGTTTGACCAAATCGGAGATGCTAGTCTACGGCGTGTATGGACATACCAAAGACTATGAGCGCCGAGAAGCCCTGCTGAGGCGAGTGGTAGCCGATGTGAAACTCCAGCAGGGGCACGTCATGCTTGCTGGCGATCTGAACACGGAGTTGGACAGCAGCCCTGCCTTGATGGCCCTGCTTTCTGAAGGCTTCCGCACGACGAACGAAAGCCAACAGGCGACATGTTTTGCTGAGACACCTTCTTGCCTGGACCACCTCTTGCTTTCTCCTTCATTGTGGCTCTCCATGACAGAGGCCGAGATTCTGTCAGAAGTCCCTTGGCCCACGCATGCAGGAGTACGGGCGGCCTTTGATGTGAAGGCGGTTGCACCTTAAGACGACCTCGACCCTTCCCTACTGAGACCTTCAGTGATACGGTGCCTGAAACCACAGTGGAGCAATGGTTTGCAGATTGCCATGCTTTTGAGGCCTTGCGCAAATCTGGGCATGGAGAGGAAGCGTACCGGATCTGGTCCCAGGCAGCCGAACATGCCTTGCAATGGAGGGCCACCAACAGTGGCCAGCCATGCAACTCTCCCTATTTGGGGCGTTGCGTGGAAAACTTCCCCCTTCAAATGGCCAGACCCTCTTCTCTTCACGGTCGGGCGCTTCATGGTGACGCGATCTACAGACGGCTGGAGAGAGCCCGGTCCGGGCTCCATGAACTAGTCACAAGTTGGGCTACCGCAACTTGCAAGCAGCAGGCAATTTGGGCAAACGCCCGTCGTAGATTGGAACTCACTGATTTTAAACAAGTGCAGAACTGGCCTGCCACGACCCCTGACTTTATTTTTGTCCAGTCCGGCCTACGCGACTTGCAGGAGCACATTAACAAGCGTAACGCTCGGGAGCGGCACCGTGGCCTTGCGGAGTGGAAGACGCGCATGTTTTCTTCTCAAAAGCAGCGGTTCAGTTATGCCCGCAGCCCTGCAAGTACGTGGAAGTCGCTCGACAGCACGGCAAAAGCTTTTGACAGCATGGATGGCTTCTGGCAAAGCATTCTGCAGAAAGCAAACTCAGCTTCCGTGACCAGGGAATCTGCCGTGTGAGCCAGTGTCTGCATTTTCTTGTCAAGCTGACCTCCTTGACATTAGTGGCACCGAGCTGTGTGACGCCTGTCGAGCCACACGTTCTGGCTCAGCATGTGGCCCGGACTCATGGCGCAGAGATGAACTCCTGGCGCTGCCTGCGCCATTATGGGATGCTTTGGCGCTTTGCTTGAAGGCCCAGGCGCAAACTGGAGTTTGGCATTTCGCCCTGCGATCGGTCATGACCGTCATGGTGCCAAAGGACTCTGGAGTTACGCCTGTCACACACCCGCAGCGCTTCAGGCCCATTAGTGTTACCAGTTTGGTCTACCGTTGCTGGAGCAGAGTGCTGGCTGCCAGGATGAACAGTTTTATGGAACAGTCCTTGCCGCAGCAAAGCCATGATTTTCGTGCCGGCGAGTCCAGCCAGGTAGCCATGGCTGCTCTTGTCATGCGGCTGCAGACAACGCTAACAGATATGTCATTACATACGACGTGGAGAAGTGTTTTGACTCACTACCTTGGCCGGCCTTGATGGAGGGACTTCGTTTCGGTGGATTTTCGCCTGATATTACCACTGCTCTTCATGGCTTTTGGTCAACCTTGGAACGAGTCTGGAAATTCAAGGGAGGTTCAGCGAGTCCTCCTTCAAGCCCCACAATGGAATCATTCAAGGGGACCCAGTTTCACCTTCCTGCCTAAATTGTTTCTTGCTTTCCCCAGTGAAAACACTGCTTCAACGATGGCCGGAAGTACATGTGAGCCTGTATGCAGCAGATATTGTTCTTGACTGTGATGATGCCGCCGCACTTGGTCAAGCTCATGATTTTCTGGCTGGTTTTCTTGCTGAGCGTCAGGTTATGTTGAATGCTCAGAAATGTGCGTGGGCCGCCTTGGACCCCCAGTGCCCTGATCCGGCATTTACTGTTGGGCAAGGGCGGATCCAGCGCAAACCACAGATCGGGATCCTCGGCGGCGTCATTGATATGCCGGCAGATGGTGGCATTCCCAAAGGAAGTCCAGCGCAGTGGGCTATAATTCAGGATAAGTACTTGAACATGGTTGACAAGCTCAGCCACATACCTGTACACTGGCATTTGCGGCTGAAGGATTTTGAAGCTGCAACTCCTGTCTTGACCTATACGGCATTTCTTTGGAATTCCCACGAGGTTTTCGAGAAGAACCAATACCGTATCATTGTTGATTCCTTGGCAGGTGGCAATCGAAACTCACGCAGATGCACTGAAACCACACTAGGCTTGCTTGCGCCCATCCATCGTCTTCACGCGGCATGTGCTTTGTTGCATGAACAGGTTGCGGTGCTGGTCAGGCTCATCAATCTCTCCCCAACCACCCGGAGTTTGGTTCAAAGGCATTTTGAGGTTGCCCAACAGGCTGAGTTGATTCGAGGGTCCTTCTTTGATTGCTTTACCAAATCCCTGGGGAAATATGGCTGGGAATGGATTCAGTGGAATCAACTGCGCAGTGATAACGGCAGCATTTTCAGATTGGATGGCATGACGCTCCAGGAAAGACGCGAGGTGCACTTTAGCAGGTTGTACGAATTCCAGGATGGCAAGAGCCTCCATGAGTTTGTCAGGGCGCATCTTACATGAATTGCGTGATGCCATGAGGCATCACCACTTTGAGACTGCCTCAACACGCCGCCGGGATTGCCGAGGACTCCACAAGGCGGACCGGGACCTCTTGACACGATGCGTTCAGGACATGCCCGAGGCTGCTCGCCCCACGCTGCGGCACATCATGATGGGCAGGGTGGTCACAAGAGCGCAAGCAAACCCCTTCCACCCGGCCGAATCTCAAAGTGAGCGACCCTATTTGCGTGCACTGCTCTGCTGCAGTGGATGATGAAAGGCACCGATATTGGGTTTGCCCTGTCCATGCCACATTGAGATCAGATGTCCTTGGCGCGGAGGCAGAGACGATTTCGCAGCTTCTTGCTAACTCGTGTGAGGTCCATGCGCATTGTGGCATCCCGCTTCAGGACATGCCCATGCTGTTGCAACGCAACTGGTCGAAGGTGACACATCTCATGGTCCAGATTCACCGCAATCTGGAGTCCATGAGGCAAGCTTGAGCTTTCCTTGCAGAGCACTCTAGCCGCTTGGGCTCGGGTGCTTTTTCTGCAGCTGCCTCTTTCCTGGGGTGGCCTTTTCGACAGTTACAATTTGGAGTGTGCAGTTTTTCGGCATTGTCCTCTTGGTTTAGCTGGGAGGCAGCGGGGGCTCACGCTTTGTCCGGGCACCCGACCGGACGTAGCCGTGCCCGCAACAAGTTGCTGCAGTTAATGCTGGACACCTCTCGTACTGGGTATGGTATCCGGTGGAGATGTTCTATGTGCTTCGGAATTTGTTTGATGCGATTTAGCTCCACTTTGACCCGTCTTGAACAGCAACATTGACAGTAGCAATGTCTTGAGCTTGCATTGGCTCGCTCGGGCTGGCTTCTCTCGGTGCTTCGCTGTTCTCTATGTCGGCTGTGTGATTTGCTACCTCGTGACCTTGCAATTTTTGAGCTGTCCACTGTCCTCCTGGCAATTCGCTGGGAGGCAGCCCTGGGCTCGCGCTATGCCCAGGTCACCCGATCGGACGTAGCCGTGCCTGCGGCAGTTTGCTGCAAAGTGTACTCGATGAAGGCCATGAAGTCGATGAAGGCCATGAAGTCGATGAAGGCCATGAAGGCCATGGAGACCATGCCCAGCTTGCCCAAGCAAAAAAAAACCCAAGCCATGGATGGAGCTTCCGGATTCCATCACCTGGCACCTCGTTCTGCCTTGCTCCAAGGCCGGGTGCCCATCGTGGATATTCTATCGCCACTACCTCAACCAGACGGCCCAGCTGCACCATGTGCGGCATTCCCTGGGCCACCAGCGCCATTGCTGGGCCCAAGTACTAAAAACCCCAACCACCAATACACGTAGTTGGGCCTCAAGACCCCAAGGCAGTGCTCTTTGGCCATGGCCCATCCACTCCACGTTTAGAGCAGCCAGTTTCAAAAGTACCATTGCCACCAGTCAAGCAGAGTTTTTTTGAACCCACCATTTACTGAATTGAGTGTCGGCCATGCCAACTGTACAGCAGCCATGCCAAGGACTTGTACCATTGCACACCCATATGATGCCAAGGCGAGAAAAACAAAGCAGCTGTGCAAAGGAGTGACATGCCATCATTCGTGTTTGCTTTGTCAAGCGTTCATGTCAGAACCATGTTTATCCAAGACTTGACACTGCCAAGCCTTTGGCTACCCATGACTTGACACAGCCGACATGCATGATAGGCATGCATGACTTGGTCAAGCCTGTTTTGGCTACCCATGTTTTGCCTGGCCATATATGGCTACCCACGCATGCAGCCCAGCATTGGCGTTCCGCAGCCATTATAATTTCTTGACTGACCCATTGTTGAAGCCTTTGGCTACCATGACTTGACACAGCCTATATGCATTACAGCCCATGAATTGGTCAAGCGTATTTTGGCTACCCATGTTATGCGCAGGGATAAATAGCCACCCACGCACGCATTTGTATTCCATAGCCATTATCATGTCTTGACTGACCCATTTGGTCCCCAATGAGTTGTTGAAGTTTTGGCTACCCATGCCTTGACACAGCCTACATGTATGACAGCTCATGATTTGGTCAAGCCTGCTACCCATGTTTTGCCTAGCCATGTGTGGCTGCCCACCCGTGCATTTGCATTCCACAACCATTATCATGTCTTGACTGCCCCATTTGGCCCCCAATGAGTTGTTGAAGCTTTGGCTACCAATGCATGACTTCAGTGTGGAATTGGCTAAGCAAGCTGTTGGCTCATTGCCTAGTAACTGCTGCTGCGTTGCAAAACATATCACACGCCAAACTTTGACAGCGTTTTCAATCAAGGACCCACGCATTGAAACAAAGTAGCTGTTTGGGATGTGAGCCAGCATGCAAGCACACCCTTTAGGAAGAAACATGTGCACACAATTGGTTGTACCTGACAGTGCTGCCATTCTGTGCCGCCATGGTGCTAAGTGCCAGCCTCAAGCAAGATCCAGGCCATCATGGATGACACCCATCAGGGCTACTTGTTGAAATGGCAGTCCATCCATGAGATTTTAACCCAAGCCAAACAATTTTGCCAACTCTGATGCTGGTGCACCCATCCAATCGAGGAGGCACTGGCATCAACAGCGGGTCAATGCATGTGAAGGGTGCAGCCATAGTGAAATGTGGGGCTGACCTGTCCCATTTGGGAGCCAGCTGTGAGCCAACAGGTGCAGAGCGGTTCCCATCTGTGAGCTCATCCCACACCAGCCAGTTCATCAAAGCAATTGTTGACCAACCATCCCTCAAAGGACCAGACGGCCATTTGAACCCAGTGCTGCTCAGACAGGACAAGACTCTCCACACTATGGCCACAGTAGGCTGGAGGTGGACCATTATAGAGCTCATGGCCAGCTTGGTGGACCATGTATCCACAAGTTCTGAAGCATCCCATAACTTTGAAAGGTTGGCCATTGACATCTGCCTTGGGGGCCAAGTTGCAACCTATGCAGCCATCATGGGAAAGTTTGTCCACCTCTACTCGATGAAATAAGCATGCATGTAAACATTTAGATGTTGAATCAGAGATAGTATCATTGAATAAGTTTGTGCCTGTGACCAAGAGAACATTTGTGCAGGTGGACCAGGCGGGCCACTGGTGCAATTCTTGTCCCACATTTCCAAAGGGCCAAGTGCCCAAAGCTCTTGAACCAAGAGCTTGGAGAAGTTGCTTCCCACTGAATCACCCATGGTGAGCCAAGAACAGGCCAAATGCAAGATCTTCATCCAGTTGGTGGAGTGCTACAACAACCAGGGCCTTGATGCCAATGACTTTTTTGGAACAGCTCAGGCATTGTATGCATCCAAGGACCTCAAGAAGGGCTATGTCCAATTGATCCCATGTCCAGACAGAATAAGCTCAAATTCAATGGCCAGTCATGGTTTGTGCTCCCAGCCAACTCCTCCAGGGGCAATGGTGACCACCACACAGGCATGTTGAGCCCATACTGGACATGTTGCCACAATGATGAAAATGGCCAAATGGGTTACCCATGGTGAACTGCATGTGAAAGTGCTCATCAACCAGGACACCATCACGAAGCATGATTTGATTGCTTTGAAGCCACCTCCAAAGTCAGAAGACACAGATGTGCCCAAGAAGAAGAACGCAAGGACACAGTAATGCAACCTGCATGCAAAGGTTGCAACATTTTCTGATTGCAGTGTGAACCCTAAGCTGGTATTACAAACCTGGCTAGTCCACAATGTTTATTTACTGAGCAGCCAAGCCTACACAATTTAGCATTATGTGCCCAGGTGGACCAGCGGCAAGTCCATGGATAAGGCCAAATACACGTATGATGAGGAAAGCAACAGTGCCTAAAGCTGCTTTGCACTTAGTCAGCATTGCATGGTTGCATGTATGCTTGCATACGCACAATCAAAGACTTGTCTCATGAGAGCTGGTGTTGTGAACTTGAGTACTCCAGGCCCTGGTGGCCACATGCATGATGAGCAACCATTGAATAGGATGCATTCATCACTTGGCTCAGCTACCACTAGTTTGAGTTTCCATAGTTTGTATAGAGCATGCCAAAGAAAGCCATTTACAAAAAGCCTGCTGCAAAGTCAGCCCGTGCCAAACACGCGGTGAAGGCCAGCCATGCAAAGGGAAGATGCCAAGCCCATTAAGAAGCCATCAATGAAGCCTGATGGAATTCGTGACCCTGTGATCCATCCTTGTGGCCCAACAGAACACCTACCAGCTCATGAAGGAGAAGGACCACTTCCGGGTGGGCCTTTCCCAGGGTGTGTGCCAGACAGCTCATTTATGGAGGACTACAATCCATCAGATGAGGCTGCGGCCATTGCACGGGTGGTTTTTGGAATGGGACTTTTTGACCAAAGAAAAAAAAACGTGGCTATTGGACCACCCAGAGTATGCATCAAATGGAGATGCCAAGTTATCCAATGTATAGTCTAGATGGCCAGGCTAGATGTGGTGGAAGCTGAAGAAAAATAAGTGTGCTACAAGTGATTGCATTTCCATAGGCAATGGCACCACTGGTTGTGCAGCGTCTCACGCATGAGCCTGTGCCTGTGCCATGTAGTTTCAGCCAGGTGGCTACTACTCTGTCCGCAACACATATGTTCATGCATTGTTTGTTCCATGTAGCACATGCATATGAACCTGTGCATTGCAAGTCAAGCCCACAGGCTACAATGGTTGCCTTGGCATGCCCACACATGCATCCATACATGACAGGCTTTGCACCAACACTCCAGCAGCCATCTCTGATCATGGAGATCCAAATTCGAAAGTCCAAGAGCAGCAAGGAGAATCCTACATCAAGATGAGGGCAACCAGCCAGCCCATTATTAAACTGGTGGCAGGCTCCAGGATTCCAAGAATGCATCCATGAGTTCGTGCGCTGAGCTCACAGAGCTAATGTCCAAAAGAAATGATGCTGCCAAACAATCCACACAGGCACCTGACCCAGGCCATGCAGTGTTCAGGAGTGAAGACTCACAGGAGGCGTGTCCAGATTGATGTCAATGGCACCCAAGTCAAAACCTTGGTCCAGGGCCAAAGGCCCAGTAAGGCTGACCTCACAGTGCTCATGGAGCCAACTCAGCTGGCAGCTGTCATACAATTTTTGAGGCCAGGTGTTCAAGGGTGTACAGATGCACCCAAAAGAACATACAAAAGGAAAGCTGACCAATTATGATATGCTGGGTGTGAGACAAAAAGCTGATTGCAATAAATATAAGCATGCTGGCTACCTGATTCATTGATGTCAGGCCTATTGGCTACACATACCAGGCCTATTGGCTACACATGGCATTGTCACAGCATGTGTGGCCACACATGCAAACAAAGGTACGACAGTCAGTTTATGGAAACATGAAAAAAAGGCGATGCAGCTTGCTTGCATGAAATGTGACATGGTTGTGTGTTTATTTGGATTGACCAGCAGCCATTGCAGCTACACACAGCAACTGTATAGGTCAGTCTCATGCCAGGCCAAAGGGCAGAACTGAGTCATGGTGACCACAACACTGTGGTATGTCCAGACCGGGTCCAATGGCTGGGAAACATGGATCCTTGTATGATTGTACTTATCAATCCCAAAAGTAATTGGCACCTTGCACATTAAGTGTGGTGTGTGTGTGTGCGTGTGTGTGTGTGTGTATCCTAGAAAGCATTGGCCTTACCGAGGAAGCCGTTGTGGCGCCACATCATCGAGGTGAACCAATGCCAGTTGATTGCCGGCTGGATTTTCACAATGTCACCAGCAACTGAATCAACGGCAATGATCTTGCCTTGGCAATACGTCGTACGTAGCAAAGAAAAGTCAGGACCCTATGGCAAACGTAAGGGTATTAAACCTTCAGCTTTTGTCCGCAAGAGCTGGCATCTATACTCAAGTGGCTTCGTAATCGATTGAATCCCAGGGCGGGGTGGGTCTCGGATTTGCTTGTTCTGGAGTACTTTTCTTTACAAGCCCAGCTGTATACTTTCTGTTTTTATCTCCTACAGTCCAGGCTACTGAGCCCCACGAGACCGCATCATATTCCACAATTTGCTTGTATTCAAGGACCTCGGCCGCAGATGGGCAGTTGGGGACTGAGGAAAGGCCCGGCCATTGCGCAAGCCAGCGTTGGAA
The DNA here is from genome assembly GCA_963377175.1 of Effrenium voratum. Taxonomy (NCBI): domain Eukaryota; class Dinophyceae; order Suessiales; family Symbiodiniaceae; genus Effrenium; species Effrenium voratum. The sequence goes on from CAUJNA010001979.1 coordinate 122,538, forward strand.
GGATTCACCGTATCCCCGGGGCCCGGAGGATGGCATTCCACTCTGTCTCAAACTGCGCCCGCAGGGGCTCATTTGATAGTGTCTCAAGCTTTTGAATTATCCTAAAAAGAGACCCAAGTCTACGGGCTTGGCGCACTTTCTGGACATGCTTGATGTCGCTACAATCACAATCCCCGGCGGGGCGGTTTACTTATTGGCAGCTGAACCGCTTTTCTGGTGGCGCATCTGCCTCCTGAGGCATCTGGAACGCCGTCCTGAGTTCAACGTAGCAGGTTTCAAGCCTGGACGGATCAACCCCAGTTTCGGCAAAATTCCTTGGAAGCCGCCATCTCCTCTGCGTGAATTGAACATGCGGTAAGGTAAGTTTGATTTGCATAGGAGAGTGGATATCAAACTTATTGTTCGAGAGGACTTTGATATCGGTAGTCAAAGCGGCTAGATTGCAGTCACACAGAAGGGTGTCATTGCGAGTCTTACCTTTACATATAGTGCTGTTCATAGAGCTGATTCATCTCAACGAAACCTAGATTATTCAAGGTGGCCCAGCTTGGGAGCGAGCCCACTTCGTGGTTAAAATCGCCGGCAATGATTGTCGGTGTAGCATTATGAGCAAGTCTTTCAGTTACCCGTTGCAGGATTCACCGGCCATCTGCGGGCCTAACGCGGGCCTAATGCGGGCCTAAAGCGGGCCTAATGTGGGCCTCACGCGGGCCATCGCCGGGCCACTGCTGTGCGTCGAACGCGCTCCGAACGCGTTTTTTGGCTCCGGAACACGTATCGCAAGTACGATACCAGCTCCGGACTTCCGGAGCAACCAAAACGTCTGTCAAATGTTTCTCTGTTAGCAGTACTGCGAGAAGGGTATCGCCGACAGACTGGATTCGCACCCAAGCATGTGTCAGACACGTCCCCTTCGTCAATCCTGCGCTGGCAACAGGATTGCCCCCGCCAATCCTGCGCTGGCAACAGGATTGCCCCCGCCAATCCTGCGCTGGCAACAGGATTGCCCCAATGCAGCACCAGCAGCTCGGGCTTGGAACAGCTCAGGCTCGTGATGGAGTCGGCCCTGCCGTCGAGCTCTCGCGCCTCCGGCACGTCGTTGACGCTCACGACGAAGGGCAGGCCGCTCGCGAAGAGCGCGTCTCAGAGCTCCGAGTGGAAGGCCAGGTCGTGCCCCCGCCCCTTCGTCCCGTAGTAATTCATGGTGCGGCCGGGGATGTAGGGAGGGTCGGCGTAGATGCAGCAGGTCTGCCGGGGCGCCGGGCAGGGCAGAGCGCGCAGATGGCCAGCGCGTCCTTGGCGCCGCACGACCACGTTACGCCGCACGCTGCCCCTGACTGCCGCCGCGCGAAGGAGCCCCACTTTCCCGAGAAGCTGTTGCGCAGCAGGGCGTACGCCCGGTAGGAGGCGCCTGAAGTAGAAGCGCCTGTCCACCTTGTGCCCCACCACCCGAACCATCTGCAAGGCTATCGTGATGCAGCACACATTGTCTGGTGCCACATTGCCCACCAATGTGAGTGAGCTTGTTTCTGGCAATACAGACGCAGCCAGATATGACTGAGTCCAAAAAGTAGCTCTGTGCAGCTTGCAACAAATATAATGTTACCCGGGCCCAACATATTCCCTGCAATTTGTTGTTTGAATGATCATGAGCTAACTTGCCAAGCTTTTAGGCTACATCAGGAAACACCATGAGTGATGAATCATTTTCGGCATGGGCAGCGCGCTGTGAATTGTCAAGCCTGTGTGGCTACAACGTTCCAGCATGTCATGCACACAATCCTGACATACATCAGGCCATATGGCTACATCGTGTAGTCAATCATGTTGATCAGCTGCAGTTGGGTTGGGTCATACAATTAATTGTCTGATGCAGAATGAGTGTTGGAGTGGCTCAAATTGCAATGGGTGTCACCAATGGAACCAACACATGTCACTTGCAGTAAATCACGCTGATCATGTGTTACACATTTCAATTCTGGTGTGATATTCAAGTAGGTTCGTACAATTCAATGTGGGTTACTGTAACTACAATTCAATACCATGTGATCAACATCAATATTTCATAACATAGTATATTCAGAATCTGAACCTAATTCATGTCTAAACAAAGTCTAGGTTCAGATTCTGAACCTAATTCAAGTAACCATGTAGTTTAGGTTCAGATTCTGAACCTAAACACAGTCTAGATTCAGATTCTGAACCTAACATAGTATCTACCATAGAATAGATTCTGAACCTAAAAGTGATTGTATTTTACAGTATGTTCAGATTCTGCACCTAGAATTATTTATATGATGGATTAGGTTCATAATGTGAATATACCATTGTTTCCACATGTGTCCATATCTTGAATGTGTAGTCCAATTACATTTATTTCATGCATACACCACACAACCACACACAAGTATACACCATATTGTAGTGTATACATGCAATATTAGCATGCCATATTGTATATGATATATTATCCATCAGGAATCGCCAGCCATGAAGCGCGCCATGGAACCAACAGATCCACCTGCCAAGAAGATCAGGCCAGATCCAATGGCACACGCCATTGGCTATGGCAAGCCAATGGAAGACTTAACTGGATGCCGTGGTAGATGATGATTGGCCAGGACCAGCCACCACTGGCTCATCCAGCGTGGTTCCACCGGTGAAGTCGCCAACAAGCCCAGCAGACGCTCCGCCAACTGACACTCCAAGCCATGTGGCACAGGCCAAGCCACGGGCAAAACCAACTGAACCTGTTTTTTTTCTTACCCAGTTTTGGGGCTGACCTGGCTTGCTTGGCATCCAGCAACCGGCGTTCGGCTCCCTTCGGCTCCCTTCGGCTCACGTGGCAGCAGCTCGCAAGCGCAATTGAGAAGCATCAAGCTAGAAACATAGATTCGACAAGTCAGCAGGAACCACTTGCAACAATGCTTCGCCACGGGGCAAGGGCATGTCGCAGATTTTGCTGTTAGCCTGTTTGCAAAGGATGTGCCTCTCAAGGTGGTGCGAGCTTTTGATCGTGCTGCACTGGTTGCGCTGGTGTTGGCACTGGAGTCTGCTGCATCTGGAGCTGGCACTGGATCTGCCATTTCAGCTGGCGGCTCGTCTGACACTTCTGTCTTGACAGTTGGTGATGCTCTTGGTGATGGTGTGCCAGCCGGTGCTGACTTTGCACTGGTGTTCACACTGATTGGTGATGTTGTGAGTGGTGGTGTGGGTGAGGCATCATCGATCTCTTCCTTTGGATTGATCAAGGATGCTGGGGCTGCACATGTCTTCTTCTTGTCGCGTGGCTTGGCCTGTGCCACATGGCTTGGAGTGTCAGTTGGCGGAGCGTCTGCTGGGCTTGTTGGCGACTTCACCGGTGGAACCACGCTGGATGAGCCAGTGGTGGCTGGTCCTGGCCAATCATCATCTACCACGGCATCCAGTTAAGTCTTCCATTGGCTTGCCATAGCCAGGTACAGTTCGAATTGTTGTCTGGCGTGTGCCATTGGATCTGGCCTGATCTTCTTGGCAGGTGGATCTGTTGGTTCCATGGCGCGCTTCATGGCTGGCGATTCCTGATGGATAATATATCATATACAATATGGCATGCTAATATTGCATGTATACACTACAATATGGTGTATACTTGTGTGTGTGGTTGTGTGGTGTATCACTAGTTGCATGCAATAAATGTAATTGGACTACACATTCAAGATACGGACACATGTGGAAACAATGGTATATTCACATTATGAACCTAATCCATCATATAAATAATTCTAGGTGCAGAATCTGAACCCGGGACCTTCATTTTTCCTGTTGAGGGCTGTAAGCAGGAAAGCAGCCAGCTGCAAGCAAGGTCAGCCCCAAAACTCGCAAAGAAGACTTGAGTTGGTTTTGCCCAGGACCCTGTTGAGGGCTGTAAGCATTAAACAAACAGCCAACCGCAGAGACTGGGAGACACAGCAGGGAGACAAGCGGGAGACACGACCCCTGAGCCGGCGTCCCAGCATCTGGCATCCGACCACAGACCCGGAACCAGCGTCTGGGAGAAAGAGGGAGACAAGCGGGAGACACGACCTGGAGCCAGCGTCGGACACAGGGAGACAAGCGGGAGACACGACACGACCCCGCAGCCAGCGTCACAGCATCTGGCATCTGACTGCAGAGACTGGGAGACAGGGAGACAAGCGGGAGACACGACCCCGGAGCCGGCGTCACAGCATCTGTCATCTGACCGCGAGACTGGCAGACACAGGGAGACAAGCGGGAGACACGAACCCGGAAACGGCGTCACAGCATCTGGCATCTGACCGCAGAGACTGGGACACAGGGAGCCAAGCGGGACACACAACAACAGCATCTTTCATCTCACTGGGAGACAGAGGGAGACAAGCGGGAGACACCACCCTGGAGTCAGCGTCTGGCATCTGACCGCAGAGACTGGGAGACACAGGGACAGGGAGACAAGCGGGAGACACGGAGCCAGCGTCACAGCATCTGGCATCTGACCGCGGACACCGCAGCCAGCTGGCATCTGACCGCAGAGACCTTGGGAGACACAGGGAGACAAGCGGGAGACACAACCCCGCAGCCAGCGCCACAGCATCTGGTAACTGGGAGACAGGGAGACGAGCGGGAGACACGACCCAGACAGCCTGAGACACACCCCGGAGCCGGCGTGTCACAGCATCTGGCATCTGACCGCAGAGACTGGGAGACACAGGGAGACAAGCGGGAGACACGACATCTGAGGGAGACAAGCGGGAGACACGACCCCGGAGCCGGCGTCACAGCATCTGGCACCTGACTGGAGAGACTGGGAGACAGGAAGACAAGCGGAAAACAGGACCCCGGAATCGGCGTCACACTTTCCCATTCTCTATACCTCAAGTTAGAACCCCAACGCTTCGCTGTTTTGGGAATGAATAATGTTTGTATATCGTTTTGTATAAGAATTTATTTTGATAAATAGTGGTTGTATATTTGTGCCCGAAGCCTGTATATCTATATGTATATATATATATTATTTGGTATATATTGGTGGACGAAGAACTATTGTGTGAATAAAGAACAATTCTTGAATAATAATACTAATAATACTAAGTTTTAGAATTATATATCTATCTATATATATGTATATTGTTTGTGGTAATTGCATGATTAGAATGGAATTGTTTTGTTAAAATATGTGTATAGATATATATCCATATTAATTCTATTTTCTAATAGTGAAGAAAACATATATAACTATATGATAGTGTCATATAATCTTATGTAATAGTTGGATAATTATTTGAAATTGAGAGTATTATATTTAAATCAACTTAGAAATCATGAATATACACAAATATCGATATACATATATGCATATATATATATATATATTGCACTTATTATGATTAAAACGAATAATTTCAAGATTTATCTTTTATATTAAATAGATATGAGGATGATGATGATGATGGTGATGATGGTGATGATGGTGATGATGAGTCCTCCACCTCTTTTTCTTTGGGCTTTTCTTTTGCGCCCGCCAGGGTTAAAAAAGAAGCTTCCAAGGTGAAAAAAAGAGGAACCAAGGTCAGAAAAAGAGCTTAAGGTTGAAAAAAAAGGTTCCAAGGTTGGAAAAAAGGGTTACCCCTTTTTTTTGGCTTTTGTGGGGTCCCCTTTGTTTTCCACTAGCCAGGCAAAAAAGATATTTCTTTGCTGGGATCCTAATTCCAGCCTAGATTGAAGACTCAATCAGCCTCGAAGGTGCAGTGTTTCCATTGGGTTGCTTTCCTGCCAGGATAAGCCAAATAGGCATCGTCTCTGGGGCATGTTGCCCATCCTGCACGGCCAAGATCAGTGGTAGAATTTTCGGCTTCTCCTGAACTGTCCTCAAAGGCTTGAGCAAAAGTTAAACCCCCCGTTTGAAAAATGGCAAGGGCCCAGTTTGAATGATGACAATCCTCAAACAACCATTTTGGTTAGCGACCCAGGACTTGATCAAAACGCAGCAGCCCGGAGGACACAGCGACTGAAGTCTTTCAGTTCCTGCAGCTGCTTCGTGATTGGTACCTCGCATGAGGCAAAGAGCGGTCTTGCTGCTGCCCCACGGGCTTCAGACACGGCCTGTCTTTTCCTCACTACCTGAGTTCCGTTTCGGACTTTGGTCACTTGTTGGGCTTGGACCATTTTAGTGGCAAACAAAAGTTTGGTTACGTTTTGGCTAGTCCACTCAGGAAGTGAGCATCCTGTGCGAGAAAAGCTCCGCAATGACCTATTTGCCGGTTGCAATATGTGACTTGCGCTATATGCCAGTTTTGTTTTGGTTGACGTGGCGGTGTTGGCCGGGTACAAATATGGGACTGCATAATTGCTTACTCGGGTGGCTGCAAGATACTCGCCGGCTTATCGCCCAAGCTTGTTCGTTTGAGCATCAAGTCTGCCATCAGTGCTTGGCTTCCTTCGACAGAGTCGAGGAAATCACCACGCAAAGAGCCACCCAAAGATGGTGGAGACGTGACTTGTAGCAGAAGAAGGGCCACTGGCAGTTGCAAGTGATTGCATTCTACGCAATTGCGGACTGGCTTAAGGAAACTTCATTCCATATTGGCATGTTCATGCTGGAGTTGCAAGCCATTTTGTTGGGCACATGGCTTTGCACTAAATTCATCATTGGTACCAGACATTTGGTATCCACAACCTGTGTGCCACGTGCAGAAACACATCAGCTGAACCAGCCCCCACGCAGTGCTTTCACATGGCTCACCAACCAGTAGAGCTCTCACACTTGTAATCATTGTGTACATGCTGGCATGCTTATGTATTTCTACTTTACATCCTCATATTTTCATAAATGCAAATGTTTCCGTGCATGTAAACAATGTAGGCCTTTCCGCCGTATCGACATGCATTACTTCCTTCAATGGCTATGATCCTGGCTTTGCGCATTTGAATATGTTATTTGTGGCAACTCTCCGCACATATGCAAAAACATATGCGTGCTTGTTAGCTTCACATGTGTGCTTCTTGTGCTGCTGTATCCTGCTTTAAGGACTACCTCCTCAACTCCCAGCAGTTCACACACATGGTCGTGCTGGACGCGGATGCGGCCCTTGTCAGGCAGGTTGTTGCAAACCAGTCACAATGGTGTCTTGGTGGCTCCCAACCATCCCCTTAGCTTTTTAGCCTTTTAGTGTTTAGTGGGGATGTCCATTCAGCCCACTAAAAGTCAAACTTTTAGCGGGGGATCTGAGGACAGCCCAGGTGTTTATAGTATAGGTGTGCGCTGTTTCATGTCATAGTCAGGAGATGCCCCCTGCACCCCTGCACCAGCCACATGTACATCATTACAGCACAGAGCGGGATTTTATCTTGGTATTCCCAGCCATCACCCCTGTTTTCAGGTTGCTAGGGTTAACTCCATTTAACCCACTAAAAGCTAGGTTTTAGCAAGGGACCTGAGGGCAGCCCAGATATAAGTTTGGCACTGCGAGTTCTTTTGCCACAGGCATCATGTGGACATTCTGGGGGGCATCGCGCAGCAGATGCAGGATCAGAATGTGGATGTGCTGCTTGGCCATTTTCAGCTTTCCTTCCGCATTGCTCCTGCGCAACGCAGGTCGCACGGGTTTGAGTGCTTCCACTTGCTTCAGATACACGCGGTGTGCTTCTGAGTTATTTCTTTACTTGCAGCCCGTGGTTTTGTGTTTGGTTTGAACCTGCCCTGATGGACAACCCTTGTCCCATGTTTGAACACCGGCTTTTGGAGAGTCCCCGGAAAATTGCAAGTCAAGCTGTTTGCAGTAGGCCTGTAGCACATGTTTTGGGCCAGCCAGAATAGTGCCGCAGTCTGGGGGAGCAAGCTGGATAAGAACTGGTGAACGCTGGTTTTCCAGTGCACCTTGCTGGGGGTAGAATGAACTCGGTGATGAAGGTTCCTCGCAAGGACTTTGTTGAGGGTGTAACTCGGAGATAGTTGCATCAAACATCATCCATGGACTTTCAAAAGGGGATTCCATGCATCAGACTGATTGGAAGATGAATGACAAGATCGCCAGGTGGGCGATCTTGGAAGCCTGCTTTGTTTCGCGATCCGAAGATGTTTGACTCTCCAGTGCCCGGCGGCTCATTTCGAGATCCCCGCGCCCTGGCCACGCAGGTTTCTCACCAACGAGGACTGGCTGAAGAACGGCGAGCAGCGCATCAACGGCGGCGTGATCATGGCCTCGCTCCCGGTTGGGATGTTGGGATGTTAGCCGGTTGAGGACTGCAGGGCACTCCAAACTGGCCGGCTTATTGCTTGCGCTATAGAGGTTCAATGAAGGCAAGATCAGGAGCAAGCCAAGAGATTCAGGTAGGTGATATTGAATTCCAGCATGGGGGTGGCTTGTATATTTCATATATGTGTGTGTGTGTGCGGACGTGCAAGTGTGCGTGGGTGGTTTGTCTTTGTTTTGTTTGTGGTGTGTGGTGGAGGAGGGACAACTTCCTCTAAAATGCAAAAAGGCTTTTGCCCACAGCCGGGACTGCGTACGAGGAACGCACTCCTGTTGTGTTTCTGATCCCCCCGCGAGCCAATCCAAGGGACAAATGCCTAAAAGGGAAGTCAAACATGGGTCTGTGTGAAGATAGGGGGACGCAACCTTTTTGGTTGCCCTGCAAACCGCTATGAAAAGGGTTTCCCTCACAAAAGCAATTGCAAAAGCCTGGCGTAAGCTGCCCAGCCACCAATGCTTGAGGCAAAGCAGGCAGGAAATCCGGCAAGAAAGCTGGAGTCAGAGCAACGGAGCCCTAAAACAGCTTGAGACGAGACACCGAGGCGAGAAACTCGAAGTGGTCCGAGGACATGTTCCAGGCATCTTGGTTTTACCGGGTCGGTCCGGTGGATTTTTTTTTGAATTTGGATGACATCTTCTGGGGTCATCATTTTGAGGGTTTCTGTGGGTCATCAAAGTCAGAAGATGGCTGGTAATTTCCCTTCAACCCGCCACTTAGGGGGTGACTTTGATCATGGCAAAATCATGGAGCCAGATTTTGTTGGCTGGAGTACCTCAGCGGAGACGTTACAGGGGAAAGCCGCAAGGTGCGACCGGGGTTCCACCCCCCTTGAAAGAATGGCGGACCAAAAGTCTGGATGACATTCCCCAGGTAAAACATGGTGGTTATGTAAAACCCGGTGATTTCATTCATGGTGGTTGCACCCCTGGGACTTGTGGATGGGATTTCATCACCGTGGCCACAGCTTTCTGAGCAGGTGATTGGCTTTGCTCCAACGGGTTGAGTTCCAATTCAGTCGGTCCCCACCCGCTTTGTGCCAAACGATACTGCGGCACTTGTCAACGAGCAGCTTGGAACTATGCTGGCCGTTGCACTTCGACTTGTTCCATGGCCCAACCCGCAGCTGAAGCTGAGAGGCCCCGCAAAGATGGTCCACTACCCCCAAACCACTACCCGCAGGGGTTCAATGGGATATACTGCCACCATACTGCCACTATAGTGTATACCCGGGGGTACCCTCTCACCAATTCACGTGGAACGGGGGTCCCTTTAAAAGGAGAACCCAGTCTTCCAGGACCCCCCGCGTCAAGTGCCATGTTAGTTGCTGGGAGCGGTTTGGGTAGTGGAAACCGAATCTGCGAGCCAGCCGCTGAGCCTCAACCGTCATTTCGCCAGGATGCCTTTGACGCGCACCGCCTCGGCCCGGCCATGCACAAGAAGTGGCGCATTGGGGCCCCTTGGGCCGACTTGGCAAAACATGCTCAGCTTGTAGCAATGAAGAGGGCGGCATGAGGTTATGGTGGTTGGCCAGTGCTGTTGCAACATGATTATTCAGCTTTGGTTGACATTTGCAAGATTATATTTCGTCGTCTGGGTGATACGGTTGCTGTTCAAATTAGTTTTCCCCCCAAGAATTGTAACTTGGGGGGGGTTGAGAGGGGGGGGTGGTTGTGAAACACGCAGGAAAGGTTTCACGCTCAGGTTTTTAACCTTTTTCGAAGGGGGGACCGCGATCAAAACGGTTCTCCCGCTTGCGCCTGGGAGGACATGACTGCCTCTAAAGGAAAATGGCTCGAAAACCACCAAAATAACTGCAACGCGTCCAAGAAACTGCTGCTTGCGGGCTTGGGCGGCCACCAAACCGAAGGCTCGTCCCAGAAAAGGGTTGCATTTTTTTTCTGCGGGGTTAGGGTCCGCGGTTGAAATAGTTCAAGGGCTACCCCCCCCCTCCCCCGAAAAATAAATAAATTGCAATTTTGGGGGTCCCCCACTCTGTCCCTTTTAGGGAGGGATTTTCAAATCACTGAATCACTCGACTACGCGTCAGCAGTACCTTCACTGCAGCAACCAACACCCTCGTCACGCCATCCTGTAACAGAATTGGGGCCCTTCAACATGCGACCATGCGACTGTACTCGCCAAGAGGCAAATCGCTGATTCCGAGCCCGCATTGCTACCATCTACAGGCCGTTTCAGTTCTAGCAGCCGCATAAGTCACGGGTCTGTGAGCCATCAACCCTTGTGGACCAAGCGTGGTACTTACTTAGGCAATGACTGACTGACTGACTTGCTGTTCAAAAAGTTCTGAGTCAGCACATCCCACAGTGCAGTTGCATCTTTGTGAAGGTGAGCTGAGTTGCCAAGTTCAAGGGACTTCTTGCAGCCGCTGACATGTCGTGATTTGCGTTGGGAATGGCACAGTGCTTATTTCCTAGCATGGCTTCTTTTTGGCGCATGTTGAGAAGGAATCCAAAGGCAAATCGAAGCCTTTTGGTTTCCATGTTTGGGCTCAATGCTTTGAGCCATGGTCCCAAGGAGCCCTTTTGGAAGACCAGGATTTTTTGGGCAAGTGGGAATCTCGGATCATTTGGAAAGAGGCACCATTTAAGATCACGGCATAGTATGCTTAGACCGCTGAGTCGTTCTATTGGTCCATGAGGGGAATGTGCCATGCGTGCGTCACACTGTACAACCCTTCCCAGGATTCCAGCTTCAGACTTCCCCCCCTGGGATTGAGTGATTTCTCACCGAGGAGACTGGGGTGCTATGCACGAGCAACGAGCAGAGACTTGGCTGACATCGGTTATGGAGCACTGCCATGGTTGGGTACTTTTGCTTAGATTCATTGGGATGGAGGGCCCAGGCAGTGCAATAACGTATTTAAACACCGTCTAGATCCGTTTAATGCTTCGCTCTGTTGCCGAGGTCGAGAAGGTTCTGGCGATTTGTTGGGGTGCTGAAACCTGCCCAAATTCATCCGTTCTTTTCCAGTCCTATCCCTGTTGTCAATAGCCAAGAGGACTGCCAGAGGAAAAGGACAGGACGTTGCATATCTTGGTACCTCCCAGCCATCCCCTTAGCTTTTTAGCCTTCTAGAGTTTCCATTCAACCCACTAAGCATTCATTAAACTTTTAGCAGGGGATCTGAGGGCAGCCCAGATTAGTGTTTGCCCTTGCCAGTTGCTTCTTCATTTGCTGTGTATCAGGATCAATGGTGTATGCTAACTCTAGCTGGAAGTCCAATGTGGCAGTGGGTCGAAAATACGTGCCCAAAAATCTTGAACATGGAAACATGGACCAGGCCCCCTGGTTGAACTTTGACCCAAACCCATGAAAAGGGCCAATGCCATCCCCTTTCCACTCATAGCTCCCCCATGAAATAGCGATAGGGGAATTGTGATAAGTTGATTTGCAACAAAAAAAGAGCTGCTCCGGGACGTGCTCCAGAGCAGCCCATCCAAAATATTGGAGGTGATGCTGAAACCCAGGTGCTGGGTGGCTTAGTTCCGCGCTAGAATGCCCTCTATGCTCAGCCGACTCGAGATGCATCGCACTCTCAGCGCACCAAGCAAGTATGTTCCTGTCAACTGATCCGAGGGCAGCAACCATGTGCCAATATTGGGGTGCCCCGATGCGATACCCTGCGCACACCTCCGGGATGGTGCCTGTAGTTTTTCACATGAAGCGCGTTCGGCGGAAGCATGGGCCCCCGATCCCGGGCTAACCTGACTGCCATCGACTGTGGACACCAAGGATTTGCCTCAACGACTTGCGCCTTTGATGCAGAGAACCAGCGATGGTTGCCTTGAGCTTCGGAGAGCCATTGGTTTTCTACAGATTCGAAGTTTCCAGCTTGCAACACTTGCAGCCTCTGGCCCACCGGTGATTCCGCAAGTGGCATCTGGCTGGTCATGCACTGGGCCAATGTGAATCGGAGCCCTTGCAACCTGGTTCTAAGTGGGTGTGTCAGCCCCAAAACGGCGATTTTGCTTTTGGCTTCCCTTTGAAACCACAACAATCAAAAACAAGCGCCACCTCAAAAATCGGCGCACCCAAGTGCCATTTGTGTGCAGGTTCCTAGGCGTCAGTTGGCCAGTCGTTCTGAGGGTCTACGGCCATGGCAGTCACATCATGCAGGGCCACTGGCACTTCGAGAGCGGCATCAGGTACAACCGCCCCTCGGATCAAAGAGATTTCGGAGGATCCCGAAATGGCGAACTATGCTGGTGGAAGGGTTGAACTCTCTCTCTCTCTCTCTCTCTTTGTCAACCCAGAGGGTCCCTTGAACGACCCCTTTTTACACCCCAAAAGCAATCCTCAGGTACTTCCCTGAAGGCTAGTTGTCCCTTTCGAACATTTTGATTAGCTCTTAGCAGAGAGCTCAAGAAGCAGCGAGTGCAATGCCGGAAGCTGCCTGTTCGAGTGAATGCCCGCACGTGGCGCTAGCTACAGTGACCCACGGGCCCTGTGCCACGAGCCTTTTGTCGATATCGCTTCATGTGGCTTGAACAGAAATAGGCCGAGGGGGAAAAGGTGTTTCTGGATGCTGTGTCGCATCGCCAGCTGAACTGTGTTATTGGGGGTCCAAAGTTGAGGGAAGTTGCTGTAGCTATCCTTCCATTTGCTCATTTATTATTATTATTGTTTAAATTGTTGGTTTAGAAGGGAATTTAATTTGTCACTGCTGGATATGTTTTCCAGGGGTCTTAACCAAATGAAAGTCCAGGTCTTGCGAACAGAATTTGCCACTTAGGAGCTTAAGAGTGCCAATTATTCTCACCTCTCTACTGGAGGACCTAGGAGCATAGCTTTCCGCAAAGCTACCCCGCTGGCCCTGGGTCTGGCAGCTTCCTAGGCGGCGGCTGCACCTTGAAGCACTGCTGGGAGAAGATCTCCGATCCCAGCATGGAGGCGCATGCGATCGATCGCTCATAGGTGTTCCCTTCTTGGTTGGTTTGCTTAAAAATTAGAGGGCCCTGGTTTAAAGATGGTTTATTCCATTGCACGCGAGGTCGCGCTTGCGCTTGCTTGCTTGAGAAGTTGGAAGCAGCTGGGGCTATTCGCATTTTTCTTCTTTGCGAAGAAAGGGGATTGCCCTTTTGACCTTTTGGTTTTCCAATTTGGTGCATGTTTAGTAGATTGGTCCTTTGGGCAACTGAGTTTTGGGACATGTTTGGCCATTAGTAAAAACTTGCATTTGGCACCTGAAGGATCGGTGTGAAGGAGTTCTTTCATCGGCCGAGTTCGGCTTTTTTCCGGTTTCACTGTATAGCCAGTGCTGATGTTGGCTTTGGCGTCGTTTCTCGGGGGCTCTTGCCAGAGTCAAGCAACCAAGCAGAGTGTTCCTTGTACACGGCCGGTTCAACGCCGGTTCTGTTTGCTTTCAGCCTGGTGCCGATGTGCCCTTTCCTTCCTGCCCTTTCCAGCGTTGCGGCTGGGCTTCCGGTGGGGCCTTACGGCAGGCATGCAGTTTGGGGTTGGCTTGTGCTTGGATCTTGGGCCTTGCGCCCCGAAAGAGTTGCCTTTGCCAACTGCCCGTTGCATTTCGACTTGGTTTGGAGCGCGTTATGTTGAACTGGGCCAACGGACAGCGTTTGAGGGCAAGGTCAGAAATCGCATTGACTGCAAGAGCAGGAGCTGAAAATGACGGATGATCGACTGTTGATCGTGCACTTCATGGGCGGCTCGGCTCCGTTCAAAGGCAGCGAGGTCTGAATGGAGCATACATATGGTTGTTGTTGGGAAACATTTACATTTCTGCTTATTGTGGTTTAGAGGGAAATTTCCACTCAACTGCTAAAGTTTAATTTGTTGCTCCCCTTTCAACGTCAACCAAGTGTTCCGTCGGATCCATCAGCTGAGCCAGCAACTCATCGAATTCTGGGGGGACTCTTGGACTCTGGCCAGCTTCTTTGATCCGCGGAAGAGTGGGTTTGGTACAACACGTGATGGTACATCCCAAAAAGAAAGTGTTTGCCACGGTGCGAAGATTTCCTACATCCAGCCTTAAGCCTGAACACCCTGCTTATATGTTGTTAGTAGCTCAGATGCGGAAAGGTAGAAGGAGAGAGAGAGAGAGAGAGAGAGAGAGCCTGCTCAGCTTATACATCTAAATGCGTAGCAATGTTGTTAACAGCTGTGGGGAGCTCCTGAATCCTGCAGGGCATCTGCGTTTCCAAGACAATGTTTTTTGTTTCCACCAGCAGTTTGGTACGAAACTGGGAGGGGAGATGTCAGAGGTGAGTGAGTGTGGCAATCACCTGCAGTGGCAGGTTCCGCCGGGTCAACCAGGGAGTTGGATTGAAGGCGCTTTTGCCCTGGCAAAGTCTCCCAGGGCCAGCCGCCGACCTACAAAGGTGCGTAGATAGCAAGAAAGGTCCCGCAAGAACCTCCACAAGAAAGCTGTTTGTGGGCATGGTTTATGTTTCTCACCCATATTTGGAAGGATCTTGCTGGAAATGTGTTGCTGCTGATTGGCTGTCAGAGTAATATCACGATAAAAGCCATGCCCCACTTTGGCCAAAAAAAACATCCGTAGTCCACCTGATGCCAAGCAAGAGGGGGTCACTGGCGTCACGTCCGAGGCGGCAGCAAGGGATTCGCGCCTGAGATCCTTTGCGATCAGGGTGGTAACTACACAGGTGAGCCCATGGATGGCTACGGCTGCCACAAGGAGAGGAAGACGATCTCTCAAACCCACGGCTTCCACGGACATTTATGCGGTCGATGTTTCGTATTTGTATTTCCTCCAGATCGAGTTGGCAGTTCTAGCTTCCAGGCCTAGTGGGGAGGCTGACGCAGAAACGTGATGCCGCCTTTCGCAGCTGAATTGAGAGTCAGATTGGGTCGTCCAGTCCTTCACTTAGCGAGCTTCTTTTGGCACTGTGTGTGAGAGATTGGGAGGGTAGCCCTCGGAATGCTGTGAGAGTGCTCACTCATGAAACATATTATCCCTTCGTAGGACGGGGTGGAATACACGTTTTGAAACACGAGAAGCGCCAACATTTGAATCATAGGGCTTGTGACCGCCAACTACCCAAAGCCACTGCTTTAGCCACACGGTGACAAGAGATGCACACTTGCCGCTTTTTTGCTGACATTTTGCCAGCCAGGATTGAGGACCTGCTTGTCGCCTGAGAGAACAGCTTACATTTCACCCATTGCCTTGTGACCCCTTCTGCGCGCGAGGGCAGACAAAAATTCGCCAGACGGAGGTGTGGAGCCGCGTGTTTGCACCGGCGTAGCACGTTGCTTCGAGGTTGCAGCCCATTGGAGTTCCAACCAAGATGCGCATAGACCACTCGGGTTGAACCCCCCCCCCCCTTGAAGAGCCGTGCAAGGCAGGGCGCGGGCACCTCGAGCTGGATAAATCAGAACGCCCTTGGAGCAATGAACAGCATAAGAACTTGCCGGCAACTCACCATGGCTTTTCTTGCGCCCACTCGCGCTGAAGGAACCTAAAGTCGCGCTGAGGCCTTGCGGTTTGGATTGGTTTAAATGGGAACCCCGCCACCAACCCACTGGGAAGCTGACAAAGGCCAATCAATTTTTGACTCCTGAGACGCCTGGCCAAGCACCTGAGGACCTGCTTGCCCAAAGCGAATCGACCTTTGACCTTTTGGTTTTCCTGGTTTGGTAACCGTTTTTTTAGTCAAGGTTCCTTAAAAGGTGATCACCTCTTATTTGTGGGTCTCATCCGGGGCCACTGAGAAATTTGGGTCCAAACTTTCAGTAAGGCGTAGCCATTTTCATAATATTCCTTTGTGCTGCAGGCCTCCTTGGTAGAGTGCTTTGCAGGAGTGTTTGTAGAGCTGTCAATGGAACTCTTCCCTCAATGCTCCTCTTTGCAGCAGAAGCAGCTTCCCCAAGTCAGCCATCCCGTCCGCGCCAAGAATCCCGTCAGGATCCCCGTGAGATCCGGAGACTTAGCCCCTAATCACAGCGGCTTCCTGAGCTTTGCAAGGTTCTGTGGCCTCAGCATGGCAGGCTGCCGGCTGTAGGCAAGCTGTCAACGGGAGGCTTTTGCATAGGTCTTGCCTGCTGTCAATCCCTCACAGGCAAAGTGGTCATGAAGCATGGCAAGATCAAAGCGTCGCTAAATTTGGGCATAAGCTCTATAGGTCTTGGGCGGACGCTGGGTGATGATCGGGTTCGGAAGACCGTATCTGATGATTTTGACCCGGGTACGAACAGTTCACTTGGAATCCGCATATTTATAGTGTCAATCACGACTGGTCAATTGACTAGGCAGGTAGATCCTTATTGCGCATACTCTGTGATTTCTTGGTGCGCAATCCATGGGGTTGATTTGTTTTCCAGACTCGGAGCTTCAAGATGGCAGAATGTGTGTGTGTGTGTGTGTGTGTGTGTTTTTGTTTTTGTTGTTCCGGGAAAACCATGCCAATACATCGGCTTTTTTGTCAGGATGTTGACTCAAACGAGGGGAAGGTGGCTTGGCGGGTGCAGTTTTGCTGGAGCTTCCCTCATGTTCCTTCCATGCATGGACGCAGGCGTTGCAGTTATGCAGTTTTCATATCGTGTATAGTTGAGCTGAGCACTGTGTAAGGTTCTTTGGCTGAACCTGAAGCTAGTTGGCCATTGGTCAAAACTCCGTACCCCCAGTGAACATCCCAATCCCCGTTAAAGTAGACTAGAATGGGTGGTGCACCTATCCCAAAATGGTACCATTGAATGGTATGTTCAACTATCAACTGGCAGTGTGACATTTGTACCCAAGCAAGAACCTGCAGGCAATAAGAATAAAAGCAACACATCATTGATCATGACTGATCAGTTGTTTCTGGCCGTGAACGCTGAAGAAACACACACACACACACACACACACACACACACACACACACACACACACACACACACACACACACACACACACACACACACACACACACACACACACACACACACACACACACACACATCGGTTCTGCCAACCTACAGGGCGAATCATGCTTGCCAACACTGTTATGTCTGAACTGGCCTGAATTTGCATGCATGTACAGTGGATCTGCAAGCCTAGAGCTACACCTTTGCGACGACTGCTGTCCGGACGCAGCCATTTCTCCCCGAAAGGCTTTTTGTTTTCACCTCCTATTTCCTGACCTGCACCTCGTCAGGCTGCTGGCCTCTCGACCAAGTGAGGATGTGGGGCAGCGCTAGGAAGCCACGTTGAGCTGTGAAGGAGGGACCATCATAATGCTGAATCGCAGATTCTTACTCACTCGGAGCACCCCCCCCTTCCAATGCTTGCTTCCCGCACTGTCGCTTGCTTGCTCTTGATTCTCCGCGGCTCTTTCTGTTGTATTCTTTTCGCGCTCTTCGTTCATTTTCTTTTGCGCTTACCCTCCTTTTCTCCATGTGTGTCCTGTCTCACTTTGTGCACGCTCTTCTGGCTCCTCATTTTACTGCTTCCCCCGCACTTGGTTTTCTTCCTTTTCCCCGCATGTTGCGCGCTCCAGAGCCTCAGTCATTCTGTTCGCTGCTGCAAAGGTTTGATTCAGTCTTGTTAGCGATGGTTCAGCTGCTGTCAAACGCGGCCCCTGCAATATTTGGGCTGAGGGCAGGTGTCAAATGAGCCACCTTCCCGCATGGCAGGTTTGCATGTGGCAGGTTTGAATGAGGTTTGCTTGCGAGTGCCATTCCAGCAGAGATCTCGACGTTTCGATCACGCCTACTTGGCTTGCTGAGCCCCAGTTGGATCATTAAAGGCGCAAACAAGGAGGAAACATGGTTTGGATTTGTTCGGTGCAAGCTTGTTGGTTTGGCTTTTGCATCCGTGAGGGCAAAAGACCTGCAATCATAGATCCAGCAGGTCTTTTGCAGGCCCCTTTGATTTACCCAGCAAAGACCCTCTAGTGTTAGTGGGTAACCAACCTTTGTCCGTTGTTTTCAAGGGTGGTTCCCTTGGGTACCTGCTGCATAGGGACAGAAAGTTCACCGGATTAGATAAGCCCGTGTGTGCCGAGCTTTCCTTTCTTTGGTGCATTGCTTGGATGTTAGTACTTGATAATTGTTTTTTGCAAACTAATGGGTTTTCCATTAAACCACTACTTTTTCACTTTTAGCAGGGGAGCAGAAAGCAACTGAGTTCACTCTTCTTGGATCGTCGTTTTTGTGTTTTGGTTCGTTCCCTTCTTACTGGGGGCGGGGATCAGTCGTTTTTGTGTCAACCGAGCTTGGTGCAAAGCGTCGCTTCTTGACTGCGAGGCAGCATGGCCGTGGCGGCCGCGGTGTCGTCGGCGTCGAAGACCTCCCCGCCCAGCGTGGCCATGGGCGACTCGGAGCCACACCATGGCCACAGTGCCCCGGCGAGAGACGTGGCCCAAGGGCCTTGGGGGGTGGGGGGTGCGGTGGGGGGTGGGCGGGGTGGGGTGGGGGGTGTTTTTTTTTTTTTCCCCCCACCCGACAGGAAGGGGTTGTTAGATTTTATGTTGGAATCCGCGTTTGCGATGCTTCTAAACCACGCCCCCACCCAGTTTACCGCTAGAGCAGCTCGCGAGTGGATCCCGCCGAGTATCCCGCCGGAGCTGCTCGAGTGGATCCCGCCCAGTATCTCGCCAGAGCTGCTCGCCAGTGGATCCCGCGAGTATCCCGCCAGATGATCCCGCCGAGTATCCTGGATCCCGCCGAGTATCCCGCCAGAGCGGCTTGCCATTGGATCCCGCCCAGTGTCCCGCCAGAGCGGCTCGCCAGTGGATCCCGCCGAGTATCCCACCACAGCCCGCCAGCATCCCGCCGAGCATCCTGCTGAGTATCCCAGAGTAGCTCGCCGGCGGGTCCCGCCGAGTATCCCGCCAGAGTACCTCGCCAGTGGATCCCGCCGAGTATCCCGCCAGAGCAGCCGCCAGTGGATCCCGCGAGTATCCCGCTCAGAGTAGCTCGCCAGTGGATCCCGCCGAGCATCCTGCTGAGTATCCTTTGCCGGTGGATCCTGCCGAGTATCCGGCCAGTATCAAGCCGGAGCGGCTCGCCAGCATTTGCCAGTGGATCCCGCCAGTATCTCGCCAGAGCAGCTCGCCAGTCTGGTTTTGCTTAATGTCCCGCCCGGCGCACAGTTGGGTTGACATTTCATGTTGGTGCCTTCGTGCTTTGAGTGTACCTTGAGGCTCGGAAAGGGTGATGCTTTTGTGTTGCTTTGGGCTGCGAATAAGCAACTTCGTTTAATCCCCCGTCGGGTTTCTTTTTGGAAGGGGCTTGGCTTTTGTTAACGGAACCAATGTTTGAGTTCTCAAGATCGGCTCGCATACAAGTGGTGTTTGACACACAGACAGGTGGATAAGGAAGCTTGTTGAGCAGTCGTAGGCCCCAAGCCACTCGAAAACCATGCTTGAATTCACACAACCGTGTTCACGGTCGCAAGCTCGTGAGAGTGGAGGGTGGGGATTGCTCGAAGCGAAGTAGTTTTTTTTTTCGGCGGCAGAGCTCTTCACTCTGACCATGGCTGGAAAAACCCGAGGGAAGAATGCCAAGCTGGGAAAGGAAAGTGAAGAGCTGTGTGCTGGATGTTAGGTTTTTTGCCCCCAACTTGTTTGAAAGAAGTCATGTTTTATTTCAGCAAGGCAGGACTTGGGGGTGTTTGCTTACCGGCGGGTTGCGTGGTGACCTCATTCTTCAGGGCCCAAAGGCCAGTTCAGTGCCATCACTTGCGCTGTCCTTCCATACAGTTCTCGACTGTGTCCCCCAAGCCCCGAAGCACTAGGGTTGAACTGCTCCTGTGATTCTAGGACCTGATGGCTAGGCATTTTCCCTCTTATTCACTCAAGCAGTGAGAAGCCGATCCTTTCACACTTGCATACCAGTTTGAGACAGCACGCCTGTTTGCAAGGAAGGGAAGGCGAGCGCCTCCTTTACCCGGCGTGCGCGAGAATTCACAAAAAGGCGCAAGAACAACTTCAAATCCGTAAGGAGAGGATACTCCGTGTGCCTCACAGGCCGAACGCTGCGAAAATCCCGGAGCCACTCCATGGACGACATTGAGAGCCCTCACAGACGGCAGGCTGGATCGAAGTCTGACTGCCTCTGCCGTGGTGAATTCTTGGTCTGCCATCCCCGTAGCTGCTTTAGCTTTTTAGTTGGTTTAGGTTGGGCGGGGAGGGGGGAAGGGTTCCATTTCACCCACTCACAGTTATTCACTTTTAGCAGGGGGCCTGAGGACAGCCGATAATTTGGGAATTCAATATTAGCGTTGCGTAGAGGAGGTAGATTGACATGATAGCCAATGTGTGCATGCTTCAGAAGGCGCGTTCTGACGGAGCATGCCAGGACACTTCATATCCCTTTTGCGTGACTGCAATTGATAGAAGACCATTGTCGCAGTCAAGCATCCATACGTGCTTGTGTGTGTGTGTGTGTGTTTGTGTCAATGTGTGTATGCGGGTGAGCAGGGGGCAGTCGAGTGTTCTTGCGGGCGTGCGGGTGTACGTGCGCGCACGTGCATGTATGTGTGTGTGTGTGTCGCAGTTGTTTGGAAAAAGTCAGGTGATTACAGCTAGCTTAGTGAGAGTGAACCATTGTGTGTTTCTGAGAGAGAGAGAGAGAGAGAGAGAGAGAGAGAGGGAGAGAGAGAGAGAGTCAATGCCTTCAAGCATGGTGATCATGCATCACCGTCATGCGAGCGTGTTATGTTATGTTTGAGCCAGCCATTATTTTGTAATCTCGTTGCGGCGGAACAGTTACCACAGGGATAACCGGGATAACTGGCTTGGAGCAGCCAAGCGTTCATAGCGACGTTGTTTTTTGATCCTTCGATGCCTGCTCTTCCTACCATTGAGACGCAGAAGTCTCGAAGTGGCGGATTGTTCACCCGACAGTAGGGAACGTGGTAGACCGTCGTGAGACAGTTGATGCCATTTGTTGCCATGTGTGTTTGTGTTGTTCTTTTTCAAAACGGAGCGCGCGTGGTTTTTACTCACGGGATGGAGGATTCTGGCTCATGACATTGATTCAGCAGGCGGAACAGCCACTCGCCGCTCATAAAACTGTTCGGTGAGGCATGGTGACGCAGTTTCGGTCAGCAGGGTCCAATCCTAGGTGTTGTAGCGTTTCCAATGCCTACCAGGCGCTGCGTCAAGCCGGTTGTTGCTGGGCTGTAGCAGACATGCGAAACAAGCTTAGCAGCTTTTCGCTAGAGGGATGCATTGGTGAAGCTGTACGACGGTATTAGCTCTGTCATTAGTAGCATTTGTTTTTTGCCAAACCTCATGTTGCGAGTGGCAGGTGGTTACGTTCTTGAAGTCCGCCACCATGGAAGTCATCCTTGGCGTCCTCATCAGCCTCACGGAGAGAGCAGACTTGAAACGGGAAGCTGCTCCCTTTAGCGCTGGGAAGATGATTGTCCTGGGGCCGAGGTGCCCCTTGCAAAATTCAACTCCGCGAAGCGCAGTTGAGGAGCATGTCCCTTCGGAATTCTTCGCTATTTTGAGAATGACCTGTTGGCGAATGATTGGAGGAGTTGGTGTGGTGATGCTGAAAGTGCAGAGGAGCTTTGCCAATTTAGGCCAACTTCAGGAGCTGTGGGGATGCCATCACTTTGTAGACAGTTCCGGCCCTTCAATCATGTTTTGGCAATTTGCTTTTGTTGTGCAGCAAAACAAAAGCAGCGATCAGATGGCCGATCTTTAAGCGTTCAACATGCGAGTGAGTGAAGTACTGGACGCCTTTGAACCACCAGCCAGCTTTTTTGAAGCATTGATTCTCCCTAACTATGGAGAGCTGATTGTAGCAGTGCATATCAATGAACTGTTGGAGTCATTTGGGTGGCAGATGCTGGCGATGCGTCCCTGCCATGGTTTTCCAGTTGTGTGAGAGGGAAGGACCCTGGTGGACCCATGCTAAGGTTTCACTCGCCTGCCTAGACAACACTGGTGATCCCATGTGACCGCATATGAGGAGCATGCCTCCCTTGAACGCGAGTAGGGCCACTGCCCGCTCAATGTGCGACTGTTCACGTTCTTAGTTGTTGTCGGACTGGCACATTGTGAATTCGGTTCGGTGGATATCACGGTTGCGGTGCTGGATTAAACGTTTTTGAACTTGCTGCGGCCAGCGCGGTCTCACGTTGCAATCATCGAAGATTCTGTGGACAGTTGTTAGGCCCCCCGAGCCGCCAACCCTCTCGCACACAAGCAAAGCACCAGAGCAGGGACACACACACACACACAGCTACATCATACCACACACACACACACACACACGCAACCGAGCATGAGCACATGCATAAGAAACTCCAGACAAACGCAACTAAACCCTGAGCCAAACCAACCGCAAGCCACCAACCAATCACCTCTGCTGCCTACCCACATGCCCACCCACGCATCCTGCACGCGCACAGAGACGCACATACACACAGATCCACGCACACACACACACATACACAAATACGCAAATACGCAAATACACAAATACACAAACATCACACCACAACACCACACCACAACAATACACCACATCAACGCGACAGCACAACTATGCAGACACATACACAAACACGCAAAAATACGCGCACGCACGCACCCACCAACGCACCCACGCACCGATGCAGCGCACTTTCCCTGCACCCACCCACCCACGTGCCACGCACCCGCACCCACGTCCTCAAACACACAGACACGCTGGTGCATGCATGGCACACCGAACTGGGCAGGAGGCGTGTGCACGCAATGGGCAATGCACACTGCATGCCTGATGCGCCAATTTAACAAACTGCAAGTACTTTCAGGTCCACAGCCCAAGTTGCATCTTAACGCATGCTTATGTTGGAGCACGCAGCTTGTGACTCGGATGGGCTAAGGCTGCAGCGTGGCCACCTGGCTGCAACTGTGCTGGACGGCCAACCGCATCGCAGTGTTCTGGTTCCATGCGGTCGTCAATGTTTGTTGATTCCGCTGCTTTTTGGGCTAAATGTGGTCCTGGGGCTCATGGTCATTCTGGAATTCTTGGCTTTGCAGACTAGGTGGCCGTAGAACACTTGAGGCTGGGTTCAGCTGATTTGATCGTAAGGCCTCGGTCACCTGAGGTCATTATTATTTTAGAGACGGATGCAACTGCCGACGGGTCAGCGGCGCCCGCATGGATGAGATGGCTGAACATGTTTTTTCTGGTGGCGCCCTGGCTGCCGAAATCGCAGTCCCATCCAACTCATTCTGAGCACTTCGTGAACCCGCGAATCTTCGGGGCAGAGGCCGTGTATCACTAAAAATGTTTTTTTTTTGTAAAGTAGCACACCGGATCCTTCGCACTTTAGTCGCTTCTTTTGGGCTTGCACCATCTTGGTGGTAAATCAAAAGTTCCAACTTGTTTGTGGCCAGCCCACTCATGAAGTGAGCATTCCATGGAATCAATCAGTTGCGGAGGCAAAGTTCGGGGAAGAATCAGAATCAGGACGCAGTCCAAGCAGCTGTCTAAAATTCTGCAATGAGTGGCAATCGCCTTGCCAACAGTGTTTGGCTAGGGTCAAAAGCGACGGCGAACTGGGCTTGCTTTTTCTTCGGGGATCGACGGTGGAATGACGTGTTCGCTTTGAGGAACCCCTGTTCATTGGGTGTGCAGCTGTATCTCCCAGGCTGCGAACACGCGAGGGCAACGCTTACAGCTTTTCGTGTTGCTCTGGGTGGGCTCCACAGAGCATCAGCAAGAGCATCGAGTTTGTGATTCTGGAAGGCTGATCTTGCGCATGTAAGAAGAAGAGGTTGTTTCCTTTCCATCAGGTTGCATGGAGATTTGTGATTGTTCAGGAATGTAAGAAGAAGTGGTTGAGGTTTGACTAGATAAATTCGCTATTCGCAATGGCTGTGAGCGCTTGTAGTGCAGGTTTGCCAAGGTACTTTCCACACGTTTTTCAGTGATTTTGGAATTATCCTTCCTCTCTCGAGGATGGAACACAGGAAGACGCATTTACCATCATCTAGCAGTTCAGTTCGGAGGCGACTGACTCAGGTGTATGCGTTCGAAGCAGTTGTGAAGATCTACGCATTCCGGTGCCACTACTTCCACGACAGCTGGAACCTTTTGGACTTCACAGCTTCTTCGGCGCCGACTGGGGAGTCAAAATGAGTCACCACCGGGGGACTGTTTTTTTTGGTCGGTTTTTTTGATTTTAATCCTTTCCATTTGCCAGGCTTTTTGTTTTTGCCACCTCTTTTTGACACCCCCCTCTAGTTTACAGCTAGTCGTCCCTACTCATTTGTTCAAAGAGGAAACCATGGACCATAGGGGCCCGAACATATGGGTCTGAAGCCTGAGTGAAAGGCCATCATTTGCTTGAATTTGCTGTCGCCGGACCTGTGTAGAGATTGTGGTCGACGTCCTGTGCCAATAGAGGTCAGCAAACCCATTGTGTTGGGGCGCGCTCCAAGCCTTTCCGTCATGAACCGGGTTTGCAACATTTTGAGGTATGATCATATAAAAGCTATACAAGATGCATGCATGTTTTTGTACATCTTGATTTATCTAGGGTCTAGGGCAGATAAATCGCCGCACCCACGTGTTCACTTGGTTTGACGCCGGCCTGTGTTTTCCAATGCTGAATCATTGGCTGACGCCAGTTGGATTCTTTGCCATGTGTTCGACGGAAAAAATCAACGAATAGCTGAAGCAGGGCAAGGCGAGTTGCAGAGGCTTCTGCTTGCAGTGCAGCTTGTTCCGGTGGCTTTTTCGGGTTGTTGGGGGCAAGGTTGGTTTGTGCGAGCTGTTGGTCTCCATCTTCCTGGCTGCCAAAGTAGTACAAAGATAGGGGGCAGTGTAGGAAATCCGTGTTTAATTAATGTAAACCCCGTATTAGCCTGTAACCCCCCCCCCCCTTGAAGGTTGGAAGGTTTTGGGGGGGCAAGATTTTGGAAGGTTTTTTGCCGTGACCCCCTAAATAATCTGGAATTGAGTTTCCATTTGATTTAGTATTGCTAAGGCTTCCTTTTGAGATCTGGAATTGAGTTTCCATTTGATTTAGTATTGCTGGGGCTTCCTTTTGAGATCTGGAATTGAGTTTCCATTTGATTTAGTATTGCAGAGTACATGCTGTGAATTGCATGCATGTGAGTTGTCAATATGGATGACATTTTCAGCCATTTCTAAGAAATGAGCTCAAGAAGCAGTGGAGAAAATGAGATAGCAGCAGCCATCTGGGGGAGGGACCGGTCTAATTGGGGGGGGTTGTTTTGGAACCCTTTTTTATTTAGTGGGGTTTTTCTGAGATATGAATTGTTTAGTATTGGGGGGGTTCACCCGGACCGGACTAGTAGGGGACCGGACTAATAGGGGGGGGATATCTAATACAGGGTTAACATTACAGCAGACCATCCTCTTCCGGAGATTGTTCGGAAAGCGCTATGACATGGACGTGCAATGAGCAGTGCCTGCAAGACGAGTGCACTAGAAATTGTGCTGGCTTCTTGCTGTGTGGGGGGGGGGGGGTTAGATCCCATGTCCATGTTGTTCGCACACGTTGTGCCAGGCACGGCCCCTGGTACGGGATTTTGACCGATGGCCAGATGGTATCAGCTGGTCCTTGGTTGAACCGCACTTTCCATGAGATAGCGATCAAACCCACGCTTGTGGGAGCATGCCCCGCACTTTCCCACGAGGTTCCCCTGGCTTAGCCGGCGGAATGGGGTCTATGCGCCGAGGTTGTGTGTTTGGACACTGTCCTGATCGTTGTGGGCTTCTTCCAAATCTCTAGCAGCGGAGTCTCCATTGTGAGGAGCGGCCTCGGGAGGGCTGGGGCAGTGATCAAAGGACTCAGGCCATTTAGGGCCCTTTTTTTGTAGGCCCCCAGCTTGGTTGACTTCTTGCGAGAGATGCCGAAGTAAAGTCAGGGTAGGACCAGCTCATCACAGACATTGTGGGCAGGATATATATATAGTATATATAAATAAATAAATATATATATATATATAGATGTCTGTGCGTGTGTGCGTGTGTGTGTTCTCAAGCCTTGGAACCGGCCGATCTGTTGTGGTGAGCCGAGTTCAGAAGCTTCGTGTACACTTGCGTTGGGGGAGGCCAACCGGAATATGCGTGCGCCGATGGGATTGAGGCCCTGGGGTCCAAGCGAGACCTTAACTCCAGTGCAGCGAACTCAGGCGGCCGTGCAAGAGGAAGTGAACAACATTCGAGCCATAATGTTAACCCCGGATGAAGCAGAACCCCTGGTTGATTTTGATTGGGGGGTGTCCCCTTTTAGTGGGGATTCATCACTTTTGGAGGGAACACCCCCCTAATTCTGAGACGGGTTTATTAATCCTGGGTCAACATTAATTTTGTTTTCTTAGCTGTCAAGCAAAGTGCTTGGATGTGAGTGGCCCTTTCTGAATCTCAGCCTCATGCCTCTTTTGTGCTGCGTCTGCTTTTCCTTATGTTCCAAGGCTTCTAAGTACGAAGCAAGCTTATTGAGAAAATGCGTTTTTGGTTGACGGTTATTGGTGTCAAACTGCCTGCGGGGGGCTACCTCAGTTAAATGGGCGGGGTGTTCCCTATATTTTCTTTTCACCTCTTGTGCGGGCAAATGCTTGGACTGTCGTTAGGGTGTTGCACTTTTGTCAACCGGCTCAACAAACAACAAAAACATGTAAAACCACTTTCAAGTATGGAGTATTGTGGCACTGCTTCGTACGCTCCCCGCCTTCTTGAGCAAGTGAGATCAATGAAACAGAACCGGCTGAGATCCAAATCAAGCATTCGCCATTGGGCGAAAAGCAAATCGTGACATTCGGAAGCTGGATATGACCTCACGCCCGCGACCTGACAACCAACGAGTTACAATTTCCAGGCCGCTTGATCTGCTTACTACCCAAGGCGGGCCGTTGGTTTGCTTACCAGCTTGGGTAGTAATGAGATCAGCGGCCCGTCAGTAGACAGATGGCTATTTGTTTGAACACTGCAGGTTGCTACCACCGGTAGTGGGGGTGTGTTGCCACTGGCCACCTGGAAGACACAAACTGATAGACCCTGCTTTGACTGTCTAGTTCCCAGCAGGGAATGAGTTGGACTCACCCGTAAAAGTCACTCCCCATGGTTTCCTTCAAGGGAATCCCCTTGTTCGTTCCCAAAACCCTACTGAGCACCAGCAAGTTGAAGTTGGCACTTGTTTATCTAGCCTCCAGTCCAACACAATTGCAGGCAACCATGTTGAGTTATTTCTGCTAGTGTTATCGATCTATCGCAAAGGTTGTTTTGTGGCGTTATGTAGAGGATAGGTAGGGTCGGGTTCCCTTGGAAAAGCAGGCCCTGTCATGGCTACACCTGTCCACCCAGCTTTGCCCGGGAAGGCAAAGTAAACTCTGTAGGACGACAATCCATGTGTGCCATAGTCGGAACACTTTTTTTAAGCTTGGGTTGGCAGGATGGGTCATCAATCTCTTCAAAGGGAGTTTAGACAACCATTATCACGGTTCCATGCCCATTGCCCACACCAGGCGTTTGACCATGGCACATGTGCTTTCATTGTGCTTCCCCCTAATCAAACTACACATTGCGCTGCCATAACCGTCGCTTAGCGGCTGAACGCATAGGCCGCTCTTGTTCCAAAGCCAACCTGGAGCTGAAACCAGCGGGCCCTTTCTCGTAAGCTTGTTTGCTGTTTGACGGGTAGGCTGACTTCCCCTCTGTGGATTCAGGATCTTCCGGATTTGCAAGATGGCCCGGATCTTCCGCGTCTTGCGGCAGATCTGGGAGCTCAAGATGTTGCTGCCGCGCGGCTGCAAGTTGATGGTAGCTGGGAGGTTGACCCCGGATGAATCAACCCCTGTTTCTTAAGATGGGGGTGTTCCCCTCCAAAAGTAATGAATCCCCACTAAAACCAGGACCACACCCATACTACTAAAGAGGGGTTTATTAATCCGGGGTCAACATTAGAGTTGTTCCTTTGTTTTGCAGTGCGTCTGTTTGTTTGTGCGTGTGTGCGTGTCTTTTCTAGTTCTTCTTGTGGGTCACCAGAACCTCCCATCCATCATCATGCTTGAAACATGGCAACGATTTCACATGTTATCGCGTGAATATGTTCATTGTATCACATACATGCCGTGCCGAGGGACAAAGAGCCCCCGAAAAGAAAAGTTCTAGGGTTATGACATGTTGGGATGGCTGCACTCATCGCTTTCGCTGGATGAATGTGGTGGCGCCTACAAGATCCAGACACATTGCCAGAGCTTCCAGCATACATGAAATATTGTGCTTGATAGATGTGTCGAGATGGAGGCAGGAATTATGTCACGCAGGACTATAGTTGACTTGAATGTTGTGTTGCAACCTTGTGTTTGAAGCTGTCTGCTCTGTAGGACTGCTCAGTCCTCAGACCAGGCAAGCCTCGACTCATTCAAGAAGGAAAACATGTTTGCTATGTTGGCATGTGCTGATTTAGCATGCCCGTGCAGTTATCAATAATTTGATGCTGCTTGTGATTGGCGAATGAAAGCCTGAAAAAGCAGCCGTTTCACGAAGCGGCCCCAAAAAAAGTAAGGTACTCTCAGGGTGTCCCAGGTATATTGTTTATGCTTTTGGCCTCTTTGCTCATGGAGGATCCCCTTTTTCCTCCCAAGGGTTCGGTTTTGGAGACCCTGCGCCCAGGATGAGCTTTGCTGCAGCTGCCAAGTCGATTCTCTTCGGCATGGGCATGGCACCTTGCTCATCCACTTGGATGCTGAAGGTGATACCCTGCCACCCATGAACGCACAAAAATCCTGGCGCTTTGGGCGGGGAAATCCTGGTGGAAGACCAGTGTTTTTGTTGAAAGGGTTTCCGGGTCCCGACCGACAGGTTCCTTCTGTTACAATCAAGGTAATGCAATGTGGCCAAAAGGCGCATGGTGTGAGGTATGCGAAAAGGACTGGTCACCTTGGCGTCAATACACTTGCCGGTGGCCTGGTCCGCTAATAGTATGGAATCAGTGTCCATGGTGTATCCAGCCAATGTCCTGGATGGCTTTCGGGTCTGAGAGTTGGAATTTGCGAACAGTAAAGCCAAGGAAGAAGGAGCCCAGCAGCCAGAGGCAACATGCATAGGTGTCCTTTTTGGTTGGTTTGCTTAAAAAATAGAGGGCCTTGGTTTAGATGAGGTTTATTCCATTCATGTTTACTTTGCTGCATCTTGCCAAGGGATGTTAGGACTTTAACTTGTTGCCAACTACTAGGTTTTCCGTGTTAAACCTCTAAAGGTTATTCACTTTTAGCAGGGCTTCGCAGATTTCGCAACCGAGTTTGGCTGATGTCTTCATGATTCAGTCAGTGGAGGGTCTCAAAAACATGTTCACCATCATGGCGCGCTGCTGAGGTTCTGATCATGGGGACCATTTGGTCCGTGCTGGCTGTTCCGAGCTCAGATCCGTGGGATCCGTTGGTCGCGCCGAGGAACAAACTGCTGGTGCAAGCGTGGCTTAGTTTCAGTTGCCGAGTTTTTTTTGTTGTTAATATATATATATATACAACAACAAATATTTTCTGCACTCAACAATGGTAAGACTTGCTACTGTACAATAGCGATGTGGTATGAGCCGCATTTTCGTGATCTTCCAAGTCCATTGTTTCCCATCACCGGCATGTGCTTCCGCCGATTCAATTGTGAGCCATAAAGTGGCTCGCGACTTGCGACCTACCTTTTCCTTTGCCACTGATACCGCCACATGTCGGGCTAGTGTTTTCCAATCATAGTCATGGCATTGTTTGGTTGTTTGATGCCACCCTCGGACGAGCCATTGCCTTATTGCCTTATTCAATCTGTGCCGGTTGGGCTCTGTTGCAGATCAAACCTATCAAGCAGCTGCCACAGGTCCGAACCTACTCTTCTCTTTTGCGTGAGGGAAAACTCTTGCAATGCGCTTATTTATTCTTGGTGGCTCCCAGCCATCCAGTTCCTTAGCCTTTTGGCTTTTTAGCGTCTAGTGGGGATTTCCATTTCAATTACTAAAAGTCAAACTTTTAGCAGATCTGAGGGCAGCCCAGTATTGACATTGGCTCAAAATATGTTCCTTTGGCTCAGGGAAGCATTGCACAGAGAGCGCGTTCGGCGTTCGGCCCGTGCCTGCGGCCCTCCGGCCTCCGCCCATGAAGCCGGACGACTTGACCCAGAGCTTGCGAGAGGGGCGCGATGTGTCGGATACGCATCTGGATCCGGAGCGGCAGCTGAGCGCAGGCCAGACATTTTGGCAGGCGATTGGTGGGTGACTTCGTCTCTTCCATTTGCTGAAATGAATATGGTGTTATTTTCCCCTGTTGGTTGTTAAGGGAACCTATGACTACTGGAAATGTTTTTATTTTTTTTAGGGGGCTTAAGCAAATGGAAGGTTGCAGGATGGTAGTTTTATAATGTTTTAAGTCTTGAGTTGGTTGTCATGTTTGCACTTGTTAGTTGAGACCTTCGTAATTCTTGCGTGGGGTATTCAGGCGGCCTGCTGAACTAAAGGAATGTGAACACCAAAGCACTCCAACATGCGGAGACTGAGGCTGCTAAACGTGCGATGCGTAGTGTGTGTGTAGGTGTCTGTAGTGTTGACTGCCCGCACCAAGAGGTAAACCAGGAATCGCCCTCTATTTTTCTACCAAAACAACCAAAAAGGACACGTGTGGGTCCCAAGACCGTAAATGTGTCCAAAACCTGCGGTCCCCTGGTGGTTTAATTTTGACCCATACCCACCTATGATGGGACCCAGTGCTTCTTTGCGTTTCCGTAGGTATGGAGGCGCTGAGGGCGCGCTCCAGGCAACTCTCGGGCACGCCAGAGCGGGATGCGGCGCCTGGGCTCTTGGAAGGGAAGCACCTGGACTCGTCGTCTTTAGGGTTGGACCCTCCCAAAACGGTGCAATGGTTTTCCGACCAAAAGGCAGGGTGTCTGAGCCATTTGTTTCTAGGGAATCTCCAGAGGCGATCGTTTCAAGGGAACTCACCAGTAAATGAATTTGATTTGGGGAAGTCCAGTGACTGAAGGACACCAACCAATGTGGAAGAGGTTCTTCTGAGTTGTGTCTCAAGCCCGTGGCGGCGTCCTTGTTTTCCCCCAAATCCACATATTTCAGATGGTCTTGGGAAATAAGTGAAATGACGGGGGGAAGGGGCTGCAGCGGAAGTATCAAACAAACACAAGCACGGCAGTTTGATCGAGCGGGGTCCAACCTGTCAAGGGCGCTTGCATACACACCAAGCACTGCTCAGGTAACCCTTAGTTGGTGGATTGGATTGGCGGTTTGGGGACGTTCACCCCTGGCTCTTGCAGAAGGTGAATGCGAAACCACTCCTTAACCACCAAACCACCAATCCAAACCACCAATCCAAACCACCAATTAGAGGCAAGCTGAATTGCAGGTTTTTCGTCCGCTTTCCGCGGCCAAACTGGAAGGCTGGAGTTGCAGGTTCGTTGGCTGTGCAGAGTTTCGGATATGTACACGGGGCGCTTCAAGGTTTGGAACCTTGCTGGAAATGTGAGGGCTGGTGAAGTGCAGCTTTGGCTTTTCTTTGGCCTCAGTTGCCTGATGCCTCAACGGACATCTTGGTTGGCCATTTCTTGTGCCCAATAAAAAGCGGCAGCTAACGTTTGCAGAGTTCAGTTGCTCAATCACGGTCTCCTTCGGGCTTGCTCCAAGCTTGTCTTGGTGGCACCTCGCCATAGCAACGCCTGTCAAGGAGCGGTCCATGGAGTGGAGCGATTTAACCTTCACGATCGGCAGCCATCAGCGCCTTGGCCCGCCAGTTCGCTGAAACAAGGCTGAAACGAGGTTTAGCTCAAGGCTTGCTCAAGTGGCGCCATCATTGATATTCGCAAACACTTCTGCGTTTGTAAGATATAAGCTTGGGATAGTCATCGGCCATTGGGCCTGCAAGCTTGGACCATGAGGAAGCAATGCCCATGATCCTTTCAATGATTTGAAAGTTGCACACACATCAAAAAGGCACACATTCGTTGTCGCTGGCTGGCCCCACGTTTTTGGCGTTTCTAAGCTTGGCCGGGATTGAGCACTTGAGCTGAAAAGTCGGGCCAGTTTCCCAGACTTGGCAGCTTGTGGGTCGGCAGGTTTGGCTTGCGGCTCGTGAGCTGGTCCAGCTTAGGGCGGCAACCACCCAAGTTCGATCCTGGACCTTGACACAGACCCCGCGCGCAGGATTTTGACCAAGCTGTCCGGCATGATCTCGCCCGGCCGGCTGACCGGCGTCTTCGGACCTTCAGGCAGGCGACCCAAGTGAAAACGAACGGGCGGAAGCAGTTTGGAGCTTTTGATGGCTGGCCCCTGGCGGTTCCAATGCAAAAGTTCGGCTGGCCCCAAGGAAACCAAGTAACCAATGATTCATTCTCGTTCCTTTGCTCAACTTGATGGCTTGGGTCCCTAAATGTAACGAAGGCTTCCCCCTACCAAGAACACGTGCGTGACTAGCAGTCAGCTTGATGAAGCACAACGCAAGACAGCACAAGGTAGCAAGAGTTTCTTTTGCAAGGTGGGATGATGACGAATGCACTTAGCAGCTGGCTTATGGCCTGGGCTGCAAGGACAGGCTGGTCCAGGTCTGCATTTTTGTGCCAGGCAGCGGGAAGACCACGCTCCTCAACATCCTGGCGGGCCGGCAGAACACCAAAGCTGCCGGCATGTCTCTGACAGGCAGGGTGCGGGTACAGATAAGTTTAACAAGGTGCATAGGCTGTGGCTCAAAATTAAGCAACTGGGGTTCGGGTTTTAGTCTACCTGTCCATTTACGAGGGTTCCATTTTGGACTCCCATTTGTGAGCCACACCAATATGGAATGGGTTGTCGGCTTATTTGGCCTAGCGCTTTTTGTTTGACATGCTGGGTACCTGCGATGACTGAACTTGGAGTGGAATGCCCACGTGAGAGCTCAGCCCGGCACATGAAAAGAGCGAGCTAAACCTAATCATGTTCACCTTGTGCGAAGGGTTCAAGCTCTTTGCTTGCTTTTTCCTTTGTGTGTTTTCTTTGCGAGTCACATCCTCTTGCTTTGGCAAGTGCTTTCACGATAAGAGCCCTTCTTGGAGGCGCAATAACCACTGGGGGCGTGCCGGTGGACCCAGTCGTCTTCAGAGCGAACATTGCCTACGTCATGCAGGACGACTCCTTGCTTCCCTTCGAGACCCCCCGGGAATGCCTCCACTTCTCGGCATGTCCCCTGGCAGAAATCCATTTCGCGAAGTCGGAAAAGGAAGTCTTTGACGTGTCCTGGCGGGAACCCGGACACGTCAGGACAAGCATGCGATGTTGGTTTGCGTGCTGGCGGCAAGGGAGACTAAGGTTCAAGCGGCCTGCTTTCAGGAATTTCGAAAATCAGAGTTGAGGATAAGCGACCTCCAATAGCAGCCAACTTCTAGTTGTTGTGCCCCAAGCTGGTGAGCTTATCTCAAAGTAGGAATGTGCACTGGAGCCCAAATAGCATGAATTTGGAGAGAGACCGGAGATTGGATTTCCCAACAATTGCCGAATCCGTCTTCGGCCCTTCTAGAGGCTTGCGGCTGTCCCGGAACATCTCGGACGAGCAGCGGAAGGAGTTCGTCGATAACTTGCCACGCGCTCAAGAGCACGTGTCGGGGTAGGTAGTTGGGTTGGGCGAGGTGACCTGATGAGTATCAGGGGGAGGGAGTGAAGCAAGTGAACTTCTAAAGGATACAACCTATGGTTTTCTGTGTTATGGCCTTTGTCACAGTGGTAAGCAGCCATTCATTCAAGTGCAGAATGCTGCAGGATGCTGCAGGCGTCTTCTTGTTTTTTTTGTTTTTGTTGCAATGAAGGACGTGTGTTCATGGTTGATTTGGAGTCCTGTTGAAACCAAATAAACTGGATTCGAGACATTCTCATGCACAGCACCAATTGCATTTGCGAGCACCTCCTGGCCTCGTGGCATCTGCATATCCGCTTAAGGACCTGTCGAACAGGGACCCTTCATCATACACCACCTCCTGTGCCTTTTCAACCCACACGTGCATTATGCACCATGTTTTGCCATGTAGATACATGTATATATATATATATATATACATATAGACATATATATATATATATATCTAGTGCATCGGTTTGCATTTGTGTTTATGCCGCCGCCTCTTGACGCAAAAAAAATGAAGATCTGCTGCAGCCACACGTGAAAAAACAAAAATCCCCGGGGCGGTCCGAGGCTGGACACGCTGCACCTGAAGCGCTGCGCGGGCACCATCGTCGGCTCGGAGCTGGTGAAGGGCATCTCGGGAGGCGAGCGGAAGCGCACCTCCGTGGGCATCGAGCTCATCACAGACCCCAGGAGCCCCACATCTTTTTCGGCGCGTCGAGTTTTTTTTTGTTTTTGTTTTTTGTTTTCCCCCCCCCCCCCCGTTTTTTGTGTTTGTTTGTATTCTTGTGTGTTTCTCCTTTTTTGTGTTTCGGCGCGTCGAGTCTTTTTTTGTCTTCTTGTGTTTGTTTTTGTTCCCCTCTTTTGTTGTGTATTTTTCTTCTTTCGGGCGTCTGGTCGGCCGCGAGTCGGCGAGCTCGCAAAAAGCAATGAGAGTACTTAAGGTGGCTGGGGAGCCATGCTCTTGGGTTTGTTGGTTTAGAGGTTGGTTTCCAGTTAACCCACTAAAAGTTTGTCACTTTTAGCAGGGAATCTGAAAACGGACAGCCAGAGTAACTGGAAGGCAGCTAAGTCCAGTTCAGCCCAGACCTTCTGTCTCGGGTTTGTATGGGTTTGGGAGGGGTCCATAGCGTGAAGCCCTCCAGGCCTCTGGCAAGGCTGTAGCTTGTCACTGCAATTCCCTTTAGTGTTGAGCATTGCTTCTCTCACTCGCCCAAAGCCGACCTTTTAACCGTTTGCTTTCCCCTGCTTGGTCCATTGTTAGTCGTGGCCCCAATAGGTTAATCTTTTGGTTCTGGGTCCTTTGCACACCTGAGTTGTTGGATTGGTGCAGGAACTGTGCTTTGGGGAGCTTGGGTCAAAGTCGGGACCCAATTCGGCGTCTAAATGCTGATCTTGACAATTCTTGACCCACAAGTTTGGGACCTTAAGCCCTTGTCCTGGAAAACTCGAGTCCGTTGAGCCAGGAATGCCCGGAAGGTTTCATCAAGGTGCATGCAGATAATGCTCTCAATTGATCGCAATGGGTTCGTGGAGCAACCTGATTGCTTCAATCCACGAAATGACACTTTTCAGATTTGGCATGTTTGACTCCATCCCATTTGTTTTCCACTTCGGTAAATTGACGTGATTTGGTGGTCAAGAAGGGACTTAGAAGGAGGTTGGCTGTCAAACACTGTTTTTTGCCATGTTCAATGCGGGCCTCATCAGCTTTGATCAGGGTGGCTTTTGATAATGAATCCAGTTCACACATCACAGGGTTAAACCATGTTGACACCTTCCAATGTTGTAAGTGGTGCCTCATCACTAGTCCACAAGTCGGCTGAGCCGCCATGGAGAATGAGCAAGGGCCAAAGCTGCCTTCTGTGATGGGAACCATGTTCGTAAGTGCAGACCACAGAAGTTAAGTGTCAAGTTGTGCATCTACACATTTCTGCCTGCTAGCGCGTAGGTCGTGGCAGCAGGCCTTTTCGTCCCCTTGAAGCGACCATTGCCCTGTTGAATGGACTTGCTAAGCCCACGTGAGGCAGGAGGGCAGCCAGGGATCTGACTCTCCAAGACGATGCTCTTAGACTCATGCTTATTATTCCGAACAGCGTTCGAGTTGCTTGAGCTCGCTGAGTTTCTTGGCGAGTTCCTGGCTCCTGATAAGGGGCTCTTTTGGGAGAAGGAGTGGCATTTCTGGCTTCTCCAATGACTTTTAGTACCAAGCCGAGCATGTAGTTCCGGTGCAAGCAGCCTCAAGGTAAATCTTGACATATCTTGACTCTTGAACGGCCGGGGAGCGTAGTCTTGGCACCCAAAGCAGGGCCAAACAGAACCTGCAGGATGCTCTTCCTGGACGAGCCCCTCAGCGGCT
Source organism: Effrenium voratum (assembly GCA_963377175.1). NCBI lineage: Eukaryota > Dinophyceae > Suessiales > Symbiodiniaceae > Effrenium > Effrenium voratum. The sequence continues at coordinate 158,688 of CAUJNA010001979.1, forward strand.
TGGACTCCTATGCCGCTTACACCCTGGTGGTGGCCTTGCAACTCGGCGTTCTTCTTTTGGAATCGGCCCAGGAAATGGGGGCTGCTTTCCGCCCATTTTCCTCGTTGAATCCGATGCCTGTGTTTCCCCCAAAAGTGTTCGATGGTTATTTCGGGAGAAATGGTGTCCCAGAAGAAATGGGGTCCCCGTTTTCCCCATGGCTTCCGATGCCCCCCCAGCGGTTTCCCCCAAAAGTGTTCTAGATGGCTTTCCACCATGGTTTTTCGGGTTCTTTCCTCATGGCTTCAAACAGGTTCATCACATGCTTTCCCAAGGTTCGCAAACTTCATTGGACCCTTTTTGCATTAAATAGGCCGGCTTGAACAGGTTGTAGTGGGTGAGCCGTTTGCTGCGGGTATCACAATCCCATCCAGTTTGAAATGCTCATTCGGACAATCTGCCCTATTGAGGCTCGAGTGGCTTGTCAAGGCTGTGCTCATGTTTTTCTCGTATTGAGCCAGCGCTCAGCGTGATATAATCTGATAACTGCTCCGTGGAAGTGCGCAAGTCGCTGCATGAGGCGCGCGTGGATTGCAATTTCTTGGGGGGGGGGCTCAGAATTAGCTCGTCCAAAGGCAAGAGGCACAGCGTACAAACCTTTGGCTAATGGCAAGGCTTGCAGCTGCTACGCGACACAGCCAAGGAAGGAGTTGGCAGATGCCAATGTCCCCGTGCTTTGCACTGTGCACCAGCAGCTGGGATGCAACAAGCTGCCTGATTGAGGCAGCCCGAATCTGTAACATGAGGATCCCGAAATGCACGAGCGCCCTCCAAATATGATGGCTGTTCCGGCTGGAGTAAGACGCCCAACAGTTAGTTGGACATATATTAGTGGCACGGAGTTGCTCAAGCTACAGTGACCTTGAGTGAGGTTTCCTATGGCTCGGCAAGCCTTCATGAGCACCCCTTTCCCACGCGTATATACATTAAGAGATGCAGTTGTTCTGCATGGTGGAAGCAAGGGAATCACCCAATTGAAGCGTCTTTCCCTGTGGTTGAAGCCCCTTTAGGCGCGCCTTCCGGTGATCGGCTTACTTGCCCATAGGGGGTGCACAGCTCTTTTCCCTCGGTGTTCTCTGAAGGCCCAGCTCGGAGATCTTTGCAAAGTTCGATGACGTCATCATCCTGCAGCTTTTCCAAAAAGAGCGACCGGCAAAGCTGTGGCGAGGGTTTCCCACCACGCCTTCCCCAGAGCTGAAAGCATCACATGCCTGGGACAAATGTGAGCCGGGCCTAATTTTGTTAAGGATTAGGGTGATCTCTTAGTCTTCGGACAAGCTTGACAGCCCCCAACATGATTTCGTTTTTGAGTCTTCAGGGAGATTCAGGGAGCTGAAGAAAGTCATGTATGTATTGTATGACGTAACATTAGCATTGGGCGCACTTCTTCGCGATGCACTTCTCAAAGTCAGTGTCGCGGCCGGGCACAATTTCCATGATGCTGGACTCAGCTCTAGTTGTACTGTAGTGGAGATGTTTGGATGACAGATGCAAACAGATCAGATCAATGACTCATACTATGTTTTTTTTTCCTGGACGTGAAGCGTGGCGAAACACATTCAATGATAGCTCTTGGGTTGGACAAAAGCCAGCGACATGGAAAGAGGTCTGAAGCTGTTGGGACTGGTTTGCTTTTCACTGGTAGCAATGTTGCCTGGGAGTCTACAATGGTCGATGCTTAGTCACCGCCTAAAGGTTGACTGCTATTGGCGTTGGCCCCGGGCAAGAGTCAACATGATGACATATGATGACATTCGCTGAATGCAACGAAGCTTCCTTGCTGATCGTGAGCAACAGTCCGCGACAAATTTGTACCCCGCCTAGCAACACCAATCAAAAGCGACTTTAGTCTACATGTTCCTTTTCTTGCATGTTGGCTTCGTCCCACTTCCGCGGATGCTCAGTCTAAAGGCCGCCCTTAGTCGCAAACCCCACATCGCCCCATCGCCCCATTGCGATGTTGTGCTTCTCTCGAGGCATCTAGAAACCGTTTTGGATGCGCCTTTTGTGGATTTCACCTGTTCCACCGGTTGGCCCTTTCTTAGTACAGGGGTGGAACTCCACAACAGCCACCTCCAAAAGCCCACCTATGTTGGTTCGGTTTCTGGGGGTGATCAGAGTCAGAAAATGGTTGGTCCTTTCCCTTTAACCCACCACCTATGCCAAGATATGCCAAGGCCTCCCCCATCCCAGCGTTGCTATGCCGAGCCTCTCGAGGCATGCCGGGGAGATCACGTACCACGGGCCAGCTGCAAAGATCGCCGCGCACTTCGAGTCGCTGGGCTTCCCCTGCCCCTCCAACTTCAACCCGGCGGACCACGTGATGTTTTTGCTGCAGAAGGACGCAGCAGTTGAAGCACCGGGCTCTGCTGGGAGTTATCAAAAACTGTTGGGCCATTTTGGTGGCCCCTTTTTTTTGGTGAGTTTGGCCGAAAATGGATGGGTTCCACTGGGTTAGTTGGATTTGTCAGACTGTTTGGCCATACTGTGGATGGTTGCGAAATCCAGTTCGCACCACCTAACTGGAATGATGATTCCCTGCAAATACCAACCAACAATGGTTTCCCATGGCTTCCAAGTGGTGCAGGATTTCGGCCCTCCACAGTAGGTGTCCTTTTGAGGTTAGTTTGGTTAAAAATAGATGGCACTGGTTAAGATGGGGGTTATTCCATTTACCAGGGAATCCCATGTTTTTTTTCCAAAACGCCGCCTATGCGAAGGGCATTGAGCCGCGAAACTTAGCCCGAGGAAAGGTGACGTTTGAAGCAACGCAGCTGCACCAAGCTGAAGCTTCTGCTTTCCTAACTATGGCATTAGCATTGCATTGCACACGTGGCTGAAGCAAACGTTTGCAGTATCAAGGCTAAGCGCAATTCCAAGTCATGTTTTTTTAGGTTTGGCCAATTGTTTCAAGGCAATTTGAACTTAAGTCGTGTTTATTTAGGTTTGGCCAATTTGTTCATTTGAAGTTGACTGGAGAAGTAGCAGCACGTCAGGCCTGTTCATTTGCCATTGGGAGGAGTCGCCAGACAAGCTGCGGGAGATCAAGGACACCTGGCTTCAGTCCACACTGTACAAGGACTGATCGAGCTTGTAGCTGTTTGGCTGTGGTTGTCAAAAACCGTTTTGGATCCCATTTTGGTTGGTAGGTGAATTCACCACCCATTTTAAAGCCTATTTTAGGGGGGATTGGGATGTTCACTGGGGGTACGATTTGGATTTTGACCCATAACTACTTGTAGCTGCTCTCATGAATGCGGTGAAGAGACGGCTCCCCCCAAAACCTGGTTTTTTTTTTTCATGGCTGGGCCCCCCAACGCCTTTCCCCCGTCAAAAGGGGGGCCAAGTCGAGTCCGTCTTTGGCCCCGCGGCAGGACATGCGCTCCAAGGTGGATGGCCTACAGGGCCGCGAGAGCCGCGGCGCCTCCGAGCGGATTCCCATCTCGCAGCGGACAGGCCGCTGGGCAATGGGATTCGATGCGTCGACGGGTTTCTCGGAAATAGGTAACAAACGTTCGCTCAACAGGCTCCCATATGATCAAGCTGAAATTCGGGCTTCGGGTTTTTGCTGGTTTGGCGCGGCAAGGTCTGCCATTTTTTCTCCAAAGGGATGCTAAGGGCCAGCTTGGCGCATGCCCGTAGCAGCTAATCTTGAGGGGCCTGTTCGAGTTATGGAAAGGCGGTTGGAAGGGCTATTCTTGCCCTCGCGACGAAGCATCATTGCATACGCGTGCCAAAGGCTTGCTTCAGGCACCGCGCGTGCAACAATACCCTTTGACGGAAAACAACATGTTATTGCAACCTCGGCCAGTCTTTTGCTACCGTAGTTCGAAGGAACTGCAGCCGTACAAGGCGAACACAGCAAGAAGCATCGACTAAGCTCAAGATCTCATTTCGCTGTCATGAAACAGTTGATGTGAGTGGCGTAATTCGGCCCTGTCGAGCAGTTGAACTGTTTGTGTGTATGTGTGTGTGTGTGGGCATGTTTGCTTCTTGCCAGAGCTTGATGTACAGGACCAAGACCATAGGCATCATTTTTGGTCAGTTTGCTCAGAAATAGACGGGTTCCGCTGGTTGAGATGGGTGTTGAGCCCCATTCATCAGGGAAACCCATCTATTGTCCAAAAGGTCACCTATATGTCCAAGTCCAGTTCTTCCTTTTTTGACGGCCGGTTCCCTGAATTGAACCCTCATCTTTTTCCCCGTGGCCACTTGCAATGTGCGGGGCATGCTGGGCATGCATGTGAGAAATCATGAGGCTGGCACATGCGCCAAAGGTTTGAGGCGGTGAGATTCATCAAGGAAAAGCCCTTGAAAGCTCATTGCTCACATTGGAGTAATGTAATTTGAGACAGCATATGGGTGTTTCTCTCCTTTTGGGGGGACTGGTTTAAAGGGAAACCAAAAGGAACCCCCCCCCATTTTGGGAGTCCCTAGTTTTGAGAGCTTTTGGTGGACCCGGTATTCTGTTGCTTCTTCAAGTCCGCGGTGTTTGCGAGAGCATCTCCATATCATGATTTGGGTGTGTCTTTTCTGATGGTGCCTTTTTTGAGGGTACTGGTAGGTTTCGAGGGGAACAAAAGGAAAGTCAATTTTGAGGGTCCGATTCCTATTTTGAGACAGGTTTATTTGCAACCAATTGTAACTTTAAACTGCACGCGCGCCAGCTGCTATGATTGGCTTCTCAAGCTACTTCTTGTTTTGCTGAGGCTTGCTGTCGTGTCTTCCAGCTTTGTTCCTGGGGCAGCTTCGCCCGGAACTGCGACAAACATGGGTCAAAACTAGCGCCGGGTTTTTTTCTGACACGCACGTACACATGTTCTTGCCATTGGGTGAATGTCTCTATTGCAAGTGGTTCAAATGGTTCCCCCGTCAAGCATCCCAGAGCCGGGTCTGATTTAGGGCATGGCCAGAATCAATCAGGAGCAACTCACTGCTTAGCCAAGCGCATTGCTCAGTTTCTCCAGGAAAAAGCGAGGGAATGGGGGGGCGCGTCGATATTTTCCCAGCGTAGCACGGCGTTTTCCATTGGTTTTCCGCCAGCTGGGGAAGATGGACTCGCGCGTGGCTTTCTCGCAGGCTTCTGCCAGCAGCTCTCCATGCTGTTGGTGCGGGAGGTCCGGGGAACCATCAGACGCTTCGACGGGGCCAGCCAGCCTGCGGTTTGTGGGCGAGAAAGTCAGGTTTTGGTTACAGGCCCCCCCCAGCCTGGGCCGGACTAGGAGGGCAAGCCTAATTTGGATGCGCTGCTGCAGTAGTGCGCCCTTTCTGGGAGTAACTTTCCCGACTCCAGCCATTACACGGCATTTCGCATCGCAAAAAAGCCGCGCATCAGCCACAGCTTTGGGCAAATAAATCACATCCCAGGCGTGCAGTTTCATCTCAGCCACACACCAGAGACGCATCAGCAGCGACCACAACAACTCCAAAACCTTTGCCCTGTGACCGGTTCATGACGAGTGTTTGATGAACTTAACCTCTTGGTTTTTTGTTGGGAGTGCCATTTGTTTGTGAGAACCAAGTCCTTGGCTCAGACCTATCTGTGCACAATGGAAGCAAGAGAGGTGCAATGGGCCCGAGACGCCACGACCTAGAGGTTAGAGATATTTCTCGGTGTTGCGCGAAGCCTTTTGCAGGAGGTAACCCTAAGATTTGGTGAGGTTGCTGTTTGTTCGGCGGGTGTTTCCCCGTTGCCCAGTGCCACCTTTAAGATTTGGTGAAGTTGCTGTTTGTTCGGCGGCTGTTTCCCCGTTGCCCAGTGCCACCTTTTTGTTCAAGAAGGTCCCCCTCCCCTTTCAAATCAAAAAGCACGTGTCCGCTTTTCTCGGGCCACTGGGCAAGCCGGGTTGATGTACTCGACCCAAGGCAATACGTCGGATCAGCCGAGGAAACAAGGGCGTGCTGATTGCCCGCATTGGCATGGCGGTGTTTCTGTCCGTGCTCTACGGCTGGCTCTTCTCCGGGAGCGCTTCAAACGGGGACAAGCAGGGCGCGGCCAACGGCAACTGCCTCTCGACAAGAAGGGCAGCGTGTTTGAAAAAGGCAAAAGTGTAAGGCCCTCAAAAAGGGAGCCATCGAGTCCCGAAATGTTGCAAGTTGGCAGCCATGATCTTCCTCAGATTTGATCGCGCACCGTTGTGCTTCTTACTGAGCGAAGTTGCAGATGCCATCTGCAACTCGGATTTGACATCCCGTGTTCAATTATGTTTTGATTTTAAGTTTGAACCTGTTTTCTAAAATCCCAAGCAAATCGGGGTGAGTGGACCAGGGTCAGAGCGGTGCGTTTTTTTAGCAGAGTTATAGAGAGATCATGATAGAGGGAAGCACTACGTATCTGGCAGGATGTGTGGATCCAGCCCTCGCATGGCATCTAAATAATTTACATGTCCCCATTTCTGCCCAGTTTCAGAGAGAGGTGGGTGGCAGCATTGTTTGGTGCTGTGGCGGGACCCTTGATAAGTGAGATAGAGAAGCAACATTTCCTATTGCCTGTGGATGTTGCTAGCATCCTGCCGTGGGTTTGATAAGTTCCGAAGTCCAACCGGTGTATTGCACAACAACTTCGATGTTGGGACGCTCGCTTTGAACTTTGAACTCGCGAGGCGTGCCGAACAACTTCGACGCTGGCGAGTGCACCGGAGACTTCCAGGCACACTTCGGGACGCTGGTTTCCCTCAGCATCATGTCTATGATGGGCGCGGCCCAGCCTGTGATCTTGCAGTTCCCGCAGGAGACGGGGGCTGCCTCACGCGCATGAACAGCTAGATCAGCCGTTTCATGGTTGAGTCAGCGCATGACTAGTTGCGGAATTCTTGCTGCTGGCCCGCCCTGCGTTAGCCAAGTTCGCCGCTAGCTGCCGTTTCCCGCTCGCCGTGCCCAGGAGCGGCCAGTTTTCCTGCGGGAGTACGCAGCTCACCAGTACGGTGTGCTGCCCTATTTCATCAGCAAAACCATCGTGGAGATGCCGGTAGTGCTGATGTCTCAGATTCTTTGGCCAACTTGGGGGAGGGGTGTGACCCCCGGAATTCCATTCATGGTTCAAATTTCCCTAGACTAGACAAATGGAAGCGGGAACTCCCCACCCTCCCCCTCATGGTGGAGAAGCCTAAGCCATGAAACTGACTCAATAGGACTCAACCAGTTTCTCCACATAGCACCCCCCAACCCCCAAGGCCAAGACGTGTTTGACGCCCTTGCCTTTTGGCTTAAGCCGAGGATCGTGACCATTGCAGTGACCTACTGGTGGATGGGCCTGCATGGCATCTCTGCTAAAGCTCTGATGCGTTTGCTGTGAGTGAACGGCGGGAAGGTGATTTCAAGGGAGGATGTTTCGGTTGGGAAACCAGGGCTAAATGGAGAACAAACACAGGACCACCCCATTTGGGTGCTAGATAGATCAAATGGAAACCCAATCGTTGCATTCCCAGGAACTGGTCATTGGTGAATTGTTTCAACCCAGACATTTCTTCAACCTGCTTCAGTATGTGCTATTTTCCCCTTACAGAGTTTATGACTACTGGAAGTAATATCTCCCTTTTTTTTCTACAGGGCTTATGCAAATGTTCTTTACATGGGGTGACCATCAGGGAAACCACCGCAAAAGATTTGACTTTCACCACATGGTTGAAAAGCTTCCCATGGTCGGAGGGCCAAAGGGAATATTGATCAACCTATTTCCCTTGTTGGCTTTAAACGGAATCTATCAAAACTGGACATATGTCCTCATTCTTTCCCCTAGGCGGAAACGCACATTTCGCGCAGGTGTTAGTTCTTGGTTCCATTTACCAGGCCCCCCCATTTTGGGAGGCTACCCTAGTTTTCACAACAGCCAGTGGCCGATTTCTTGCATTTGCTTCAGTGTTCAACTACCAAAACACTCCTTGGTTTCAAAGGACATCTATCACTGGACATATTTTCGGGGGGGGGGGGGGCGAATCCGCCGTATGCAACTGGTCGATCCGCTGGGTTTTAAAAAGGGAATCTATCACATTTTGGACAGGGAATCTGGAAAAGGGAATCTGGTAATAGAAGGGCATCTAGTTATCTATCACCAATTGTCTGGGTTTGAGAGGGAATCTATCATTTTCTCATGTTTCGTCATTTTACAATTTTCTCACTTTCGTCATTTTCTCATTTTAGTTTTGACATATATAAGTAATCTTGACGCGTATTTGTTAATCAACTGTCGCATGCAATTGGACGATCCCCTTGGTTTTAAAGGAAACCTATCACTACTTGACATATTTTCTCATTTTGGACCAGACACGAGGCAACTCCCCTTTTTTTTGGGGGGGCTTTTTTGGGGTCCCTTTGTTTTCCACAAACCCGGCAAAAAAGAGCTCATTGTTTTGCCGGTTTCCTAATTCTAGTCTAGGAAGAAGACAGCGCAGAGATACTTGACTTTATCGTTTTTTCTTTTTGACATATTGATAATCTTGACCACACGTTGTTTTTTTTGTTATCACTTGTGGTCCAGACATTGCCATATACCCTCCCACCAATGAACATGGAACCTGCTTCAACCACGCCCTGGAAGACCATTTTCCTGAAGGGACCCCCCTGTCAGGTTCCGTGTGAATTGGTGGGAGGATGTAATATACAATACACATCTCTGAAAAATGCAGCGGTTGTTCCTCGGCTTCCATTGGCAATGGTCCAGATCCCAGGCAACATCTTGCTGCTGGTGGGCGTTTCCTGGCTCCTGGGCATCGCCTCCTCTTCCCTGGCGCTGCTCGTGGGCTGCGGCGTGGCCTCCGCCCAGAAGGCCGGGCTCGGCTGGGCTCGGCGGGGGGGGGGGGGGGGGGGGCGGGAAGGTGCTGCGGCTGGCGGAGGTGGGCAGAGCGCTTCCACTACTGAATGTGGGCGAACATCTATATATATATATATGTGTGTGTGTGTGTATGTATGTATGTGTATATATATATATTAATACAAAAATACGTATATACAATACATATACATGTGCAACATATATATATATATATATATACACATGTCATATATATATATATACACATACATACACTGTATAGTACAGTTATTAAACTATTTGTTTGTCATGGTGTATGTATGTGGTCTACTTATTGATATTGAAGTCAGCTAGACAAATAGATTACTCAACTATTTGCAACTTATTCATATCGCATTTTTAGTTCAGCACGCAGTGTGAAAGAATCATGTGGGCTTACGGGTGCCTATCCTGAAAGCTGGCCGGGGAGGGGGATAGGACAAGACTGTAGGCGCAAAAAGAAGGGAATCCTAAAATAGAGTGCACAGGTGCATTTGGGGTGCGGCAGGTTCGCTTCCCCTCCTGTCCGGGCTGGACTGTTTGGCCGTTGCGCATTGCCAGGATGCATGCTTTGCCGCTTGTTTTCGACTACTGGTTAGTTTCCGACCTGCTGCTCTTGCCAGGGCGCATGCCGCCATGCTTTCAGCCTGCTTAGCTGGTGAAAAGGCAGCGTTGCACTTCTGGCAACCAGCTTTCGGTCCACCCTCTCCCAAGAACTGCAGAACCCTGAAATGCAGATGGGAATTCTTACCAACTCATTTCAGATTGAACTAGTGACATAGTAGACCGCAGAATGCTGTCAAAGCAGGCAGGTGTGTCTTCGTTTGTGAGACTGTGATTGGATGAGACACGCTGCAAAGCAGGGGCATGTTGCAGTGTCAAGTCTGGAGCAACTGGCATCAGACACCTTTGCAGGCCATTCAGCTAGCGCCGTTGACGCTCATCCCGCAGATGCTGTTCTCTGGCCTTTTTGTGCCGGTGGCAAAGAGACTTGGCATAAGCTCGCTTTCACGAAGTCACCACCAATACTCGCCCAAAAGACCAGCTGTTTATGCAACTGGAGGTGTTTCGCAACTGTCACCGTTTTGTGATTTTCATGGGCTAATCTCGTTTGCCCAGAAGGGGTGAAGATCTTGTAGAGCTGTCATGGCTTGGACAGTTTTTTTTGCGCTCCGTTTGCTTTGGGTCCCTTGGTCCATTGGCAGATGCTTTGGGCCAGCCTTCCGATCCGATTGCTTGGCACCGAGGATTCCGGCGAGTTTGAGATGGGCGCAGTACCTGTGCCCATTGAAATACGCCATCAACTTGATGACGGTCGTGGAGTTTCAGTACATCAAAGAAGCCATTGATGACTGCGAGAAGACCTTGACCAAGCAGCAGTGCCAGATGTCCAACCCCGGCGACTACTTGCGAAATCAGCTCGTATCCGTACAAAGCGTTGTGTGGGATGACTGGACCAAGTATTTGCTGGCTCTGATCGGATTGTATGTGGGTTTCCGAATAGTGGCAACAGTCTTGCTGTGGCGCAAGGGGAAGTATGTCTTCTGACACTCTCACCTTCAACGGCAGCGAGCTGTTTCTTTTGAATGTATCCGCCGGCTTGGCGGATGATCGGATGCATCAACCGGGCTGAACAGAAGGGCTGAACAGAACCGCAGTGCTGCGATGTGCTGCTTGGGCACGCGTAAAAAACGCGCAAGGTGCCACATGTTGTGCCCTGTACAGAATGCAGCCTGCATGCTACGCCTGCAGGCTCTTCTGGGCGGTGGCATTGATCGCAAGCTGCAGTCAGCAGCTGGATTTTGGACCGTACAGTACCCGTGGGGTGCGTGTAATTTTCAGAATGCAAGCTGCAGTCAGGGCTAAAGGGCTGGAGGGAGACTGGGAAAGGGGGGGAGGGGGGGGAGACAGTGACACAGTCACCTTCGTGCGTGTTGATGAGCTTATTGGGTCAGCTTGTGAATAGTCCATCCCTCTAAAGGGACCCCGAGGTTTATATGTTTGACTTCGGGCTTTCCACAAATTCATCCGCAACAGGTTCCCCCAATTTCAGGACGCGGGACCATGGCCAGCAACAAAACATTTGAGCCACAATCAAAGCCCGGGTAGATGAAGGTTAGTAAGGGCCGATCCCAACCATAAATAGCTGCGGCCGCCTTCTTAGGTCTTTACATGGTTCTGGGGGCACCATTTTTGTACCGGGTGTTGATTATGACTCATATGCTGAACTCCACCGACATGGGTCACCCATGCTGCTTGGGTTTGTACCACTTCTTAGGTGCAGCTCATCCATCCCATCAACAAGCAGTGACCTGGATGGGCGGTAGAGGTCTCTTCTGGTGTCCGTTTTCTTGGGACCCAGCTGGAAGCACACCCTCTTTTTCTTCTTTTTTTTTGGAGGGGGGTTCCTCATTTTGACACAAGTTGGTTTTTTTTGGGGGGGAGGGTTGGGTTTGCCCATGTTGACACATACCCATGTGTTGCTGAGACAAACATGGAGCTGATTTTCCGTTGGCTGACTGAGCATCTTGACCTCCAGAAACATGTTCATTGCTCGGCCTGACATTGAAGTTCGTCGCTCGCATAGATAACGCCGGGATGGTCCTTGAAGGGAAAACATTCTTCATTCCCCATTCCTTTGGAGTTCGGAGATGCCTGGTGCAAACAACTGCTCAGATTGAAACTGGTCTTTTTCTAGGTGCAGTCCTTGCAAAGCCAGAAGTCTGCCAGAAGCCAGAAGACAAGCTGCTGACAGTCTTCCCTTCTGAGGATTTGGGAGGGCCAAGAAGAGACCTGCGAGCGATGCGCTAGGGCATTTTCATCTGCGGCTCGGCTGGCGGATCCAGTATCTTTGGTTCTGTGGGCCTTGTGATGTGCACTCCACGTCGTGCGCTGCCTATCAGCCTTGTGGTGTATCAGGCACTTCGTATTTATAATTGTTGATCCATCAATGGGCATGAGCCGGCCTTCGCATGAAGACCTTGCTAACCAGGGTTGTGGGATCAAGAGGTTTATCCCCACATTTGTGATCCAAGGGAATCTCCCTTTTTTCTTTGGAGGGACAGTCTTTGGGAAGCCTTTTTGTTGTATCGCAGATTCGCGGATTCCAATTCCCGGAGCACTTTTGCTACTGCAGCCAAAGTCGCCAGCTCTCCTTTCCCAACTGACTGATGCGTTGCCTAGAGGCAGCCTTGACAACTCACCACAAGTAAAACATCGTTAAAGCGCGCCAACGGCCTACCCTCATTCAAAAGTAGTGGCAGCTCGGTGAATGATGGTATGATTATTTTTGAAACATCATGTGTGAAGCTCGCTTCGTTTGATGGAGCAACATCAAGACAGCTTGTTCTACTTTGGGAGTGCTGCGGCACGTTTGACGCATGTGCTCGTCATGTTTTGCAGGTGCTTTTCTTGCTGTGACACTTGTGACCAATGATTTCGGCTGGGTAGCACTCATCAGCTGTCTACGATCATGTTGTTTCGTATCGAGTGGACCCTGCAGCCATCCAGCCCGTAGGTTGTTGCCTCAGGATTCATGTGCCAATCTCAGGCGTTTCAGGTCTGAAGGGCCCTTGGCATGACTGAGGTGTGGAATTCTCTGATTACGATCTTTCAGACGGTGGTGGCCGGGGATGGCTGGGGCTTTCTGGCAGTGCCGATCATCGAGCACTCCATGCGCCTGAGACCGAAGTCCATGCGCATCTCATGGCCTGGTTGCCTTTGCGTTGCCATGAGTTCGCCCCCCTGTGTTTTTGGGCAGAGAGGGGTCCAATTTTCCCGGCAGCAGCTTGCCAAGTTTCAAGACAAACACGTGGGGTGAGAAGCCTGGGCTTTTCACTTGCTGCACAGCTTGGTGAAATATGTTCGCAACTCAGGCAAAATCAAACAAAGGCTCGGTGGAACCTGCGCTTGGCTCTCTGAAGCCCGGCCAGAGTCTCCGAAACGATTCACGTGAGGTGGACCTGCGTTTACTTCCTGTCGGTCCTCGTCAGCGTGCAGCTCGCGATGCTGAATTTGATCCTGGCAGTATCTTGGCGTTGAGGTTCTCGCCGCTTGCGTTCAACAGTGGTCGGAGGTTTGCACTGCAGACACGTAAGCATAGCGCATCATTTCGAGATTTAGCTTTCAACTCCCCTGTGGCCAACGTGCTGCTATCCATTTTTCTCCCAGACAGGTCAACAAGGGAGCACCTTTTGGATACACCCTCCCCTCACTGGCAATGTTGCTTCTCAAGAGCTACCACTTTTTCGGGGCTCCTTTCCACAGAGAGGTTTCTGGAGTATTGCTAGAGAGGCTATGCTGCAGCAGGAAGGCCCGGCACTCACAAAGCGCCCAAGTACCTGTGGTCAGATGACCGACGCTCAGAAATCCTAAAACCAAGTCTCACGATTTCCAGTGCTTGGACCTTGGACCTTGGACCATCCAACCGGATACTTGAGACATTCCCTCAGACAGCGCCGGAAGCTTCCCCAATTGGCCTCGGCAAAATGGGTCGCCAAGTCTTCCATTTCGTTTTTTTGGTCGGGAGCTTCTCTCCATGGAATCGCCGGGAGGGTGCTCCAAGCCAGCGGGATGTCCATCTCTCACTCTTCGGCCCCTGCGCAGCGCAATTCGCCTGCGAGCTGGCCCATGAAACGCGTGTCTCGCAGGGAGCGTCCGATGGCACAGCGAGAGTGGAGTTTTTCAGAGTCATTGAGATCATAAATTCAGGCATGGGGCTGCCTGTGGGTCAAAAGTAGGTGTCCAAAATGGCTTGCCCTGGTAAATGGAAACATGACCTCTGCAGTTCTTTTGGTGGATTGATTTTGACCCATACCCATTTCTCTGGCTTTCAGTTGCAGAAGTTTGCCGCCAGGTCATCGTGGAGCGTGCCGCCGCGGCCAAGGAGATGGACCTCATGGAGAGAGCCATGGCCAAGGAGGACGGGGGCCAAGCCGCGGCCAAGCTGGCGGGGTGCGTCCATTTGAGGTGGACGCCAGATGGTATGGGTCAAAAGTAAACCAGGAATTGGAGCATAGGGGACCGCAGGTTTGAGGCCTTGGTTCCCTTTACCAGGGCAAGCCATTTTGAAAACACCGATTTTTGACCCGCACCCATATTCATCAACCCCTGTTTAACTAGTAGAGGCCCTAGGGGGTGTCACTGGTTTAGTGGGGAATCGTGACTTTTGGAGGGGAGCACCCCCCTATGACAATAAACTGGTTGGTTGATTCATATGGGGTGAACATGATGTGTCGAGTTGCCTACAATTCCTCGACTTTTCTGAAAAGCGCCATTCGCCTGCCCAAGCGAGCAAGAACACAAGTAAAGGGATGCATTCTTCAGTGGATCAGTGGGCCCTGCTTCTCTCCTCAAAACTGAGTCCATAGGAACAACACGCAGCGAATCGGGAGGCGGAATCGGGATCTAGTCTTTTGAGTTGGTCTTGTTCATTGATGAGTTTCGAATGGATTCCCAACTTGTTGGAGCTCGCGTGCTGAGTGTTGGTTTGCATGTAGTTTCAAGCTAGCACAGTATGGCTCAGCGCTGCAAAGTATTGGGCGAGTTGCGAGTTGTTGGGCCTCTAAACGCACACGTGCACACGCGCACACAGACACACATGCTGCCGCTCGAACAGTCGTGAGAATGGCTGTAGGAGGGGAGGTCATAGAAGTTGGACAGTGTGGGACAGCCGCCCATGATCTGGTCTTGCGATAGAAACACTTAGCTGCCTTCCCTTTTTGCTGCTGCATGTCCGGGAATCAATTCCAGAAACTGTTCGATATTCATATGTGCAACCCCCGTTCGTCCAATTGCAGGCCACGCTAAGAGCATTGAACATCAATCCGATTTGAGCGCGAGATGATCCTTTGGCAGGTCGCTCATTACAGAGCCAAAGGTGAGCCGATGCACATTGGGGGCCACGGACAAAGGATCATAGCATGACCTCTCGAGGGCCTTGAGGGAGCCGAAGGCCAACCTGGTACGTGTCATGATCATAGGTGTCCTTTTTGTTTGTTTTGGTAGAAAAGCTGGCGATTCCTGGCTTACCTGGCGGCTTGATCATCTACCAGGGAAACCCATCTATTCGCCCTACAAGGGCACCTATTGTCATGATTGTGTTTGGGGGTCGCTGGCAGGATGAGATGCTGAAAGGAAAGGCCACGCTGCTGGAGTTGTGCCAGCTCATAGACAGCGACGCCAGCGGCAGCTTTTTGGCCAATCCATGTGCCAAAGGCTCTCAGGGTTATGAGGGAGGGTCATGCGTCACTGTGTTCTTTTGGGGGATCCCCTTTCGATCATAGGGAAGCCAAACGGAATCCAAAGAGGGGTTCTCCCTAGTTTTGGAAGCTCGCGTATCAAGAATCAACATCATTGCTGCCTATTTGCTGGAAACCTGAATTTGCCGAGAGTGGGTGTTGTTGCCCGTTTTGGAGAAAAGCTTTGGATCTCGCCGCAGGCATCCTGAGAAATTCGAGGGTTCCAGGATGTGTTCGGAGTCAAGCCTGAAGTCAAGTGCATGGATTTCCATCGCTCGAGGCGTGCAAGACTCAAAGGAATGTGTCCAGCTGAGGTTTGGATGTGGACGAGTTCAAATCTGGCTTCGAGAACAACCCGGAGCTGCTGGGCTTATGCGCGCATTTAGCGCAGCAGAATTCACCCTTCTCGAGTTGTTTGCTTTTCGCCAATGCCATCGGAATGAGAAAGGGTGGCTGAGCATGCATGGGGTGTTGGGGATGAACTCAGAGGTCCCAAAAAAAGGAAACCACAGTTGGATGGTCTCAGCTGTTGGCATTTCTTCAGGTCGAGTTTGCAAGCCTCAACTGTTCAGCATGTGTTCTAATGCTCCCAATGCAGCACGGAAACTTTCGGGAAGGTTTGCCAGCAGCCTGATGACGATGGGCGTTTTCTTGGAAGACGTGCATCTTCTCTTCGACGTTCTGGACGTTGAAGGCTTGGTACCGATCGACACGTGCCCGGATGATTTGTTCAGAGGCGACTGTGGACTGCAAGGAAAGCTATCATGGCATGATGGCTGTTTGTGCACTTGGGCCGTCACTTGGGGCTAATGTGGACATTTTGTAGGAGGTTGTTTCCGTGCTGCATACCCATGTTCCATACTTCCCCCGTTGAGAAACCACAAGCGCATTGATCACGAGAAAGGGTTTCCAGACTCCCTCATCATGCCATCCAGACATACAATTGGGCCGAACTGGTTTTGCAATCCGTCGCTGACATTCGACGCGACTGCTTTTACTAGTCAACGAACCGTGCGGCACGAGCAGGCGCTGCATCGGCTTTGGCTGGTCAGTGCCGATTGCGTCATTGGCCAAAGAGGCTGCCCGTCCTTCCCCGTCTTCCACTAACGTTCCAAACCGGAATGTTTCCTTCTGGCTCCTACTTGATGTCTGCCCGGGTTGTCCTAGTATGTTGTTGGTGCCCCTGAATATCAGTGGGCACCTTTTTCGTTGCCTTGCTGAGTCAAGACCCTCTGAACGCAACGGCAGAGAGAGAGAGAGAGAGAGAGAGAGAGAGAGAGAGAGATAGAGAGCTAGAATGTTTCGGGGGGGGGGGAGGGCGGGGGGCGGGCTATCATACGTGAGTTGCCTGTGAGCACCTTTCGGCTCTCCAACCAAGTGGCTGAATACATGAAGGCATCATACGAGCAAGTTTGTTTCACACGCTGCAGGCCAATTCATGGGATGGCTTGCAACCTTGGCTGCGGAGTGGATGCTGTTGCTTAGGAACGACTTTGGGTTGCAAGTACTCGAGCCTGGCCCGGAAACAGCTTCTACATTCCCCAGACATGTCCTTTCGGGCTGACTGAGGGACATCATCGAAAAATCCCTATTGGCACATGTTCTTGGGAATTGATTTAGTGTTTGTTGGCTTATGTTGAAGCGTCGCTTTGAAACTCTCCTGCCCTAAGGGTTATGCCTCCTCCAATGCAGACCCCCCCCCAACCCCTCCAATGGAGAACCTCAACCTCTCAAGGGCCCTTGGACACAACCGAATTTTGAGGGCCCAAAATCAATGGAGACCCTCAGGGCGAGAACTTCAATCATGTTTTGCTACGGTTTGCTCATTGAGGCTCTTAACTGTTTTGCCTGCTTACGCTTCATGACTTCCGAGCTGACGTGACGCATGGTAGTTGTGCAGGGGCAACACTACTATTTGGCAACTATATTATATAATTGGCAATTCGCTCCTACGTTTCAACCTCAAAATCAACCTAGCCTGTCAGAGACTTGAGATACGGCCGGTTCCCTAAATGCGAGCCACACCAGATTGAACATCTTGAGCGATGCCAGGCTCGGGAACTGTGCCGTATGTGGAACTGGTGGACACTCTGGCGCGCCTCAAATCGCGCCTTGACGGGAAGCTTATTGGGGATCTCCCTGGTCTTCAAAGGGGCTCCTTTTCTAAAAGGACCCCTCCACACCTCTTCCCCCCCCTTCCACTTCTTAGACCCCCAAAGTTCGATTCCAGGCGGGCTTCTTTCCACTCGCCCCTGCGGGGAGTGGGCCTTGTTGCCAATTGACGAGGGATTTGAGGCTTAGTGGTTGCCAGACACGGACACTTGATCAGGAACTGTTGCCCCGGGGCTTAAGAGAGCACAGCCATGATGAGAGACCCTTGCGTGAGTTTTTTGTGCAGGGTAGTTTTGTTGTTACAACTAAGGATAATGCGCAAATCTCGGTTCTGCCATGATGCCTGCGGTGTCTCATGTTTGGACTTGTGGCTGGTGTTTCGCATTTTTTTTGGTGGTGATGGAGGTTCACTTGCTCTGCAAACCCAGGATGCCCAATTTTTGTCTAACGGCATCGTTTTTTTTTTTTTTTCCTCCTTTTTTTTTCTGACAATGCAATGCACGGTTGGCGGCTGCCTCTCCAACATCATTCGAGATGACCCGGTTGGACTCGTCCATGAACGACAGCGACGATCCCAGGCTAGGCGAGGCTTTCATAGGGACACCTCAGTCCCAGATGTCAATGCAACGCCTCTAGAAAGTTCCTGGCACCTTTGTGTGACACAAGATGCGGCTTTGGAGTTTTGTTGAGTTCAACTGCAGCTGTTGCGAATGAGTTGCGGCAAGGCTGCAAGGCTGCAAGGCGACAGCTTTCGCATCAACCATATTCCCCGCTGGTTTGCCCTTCTGGATGCTTTTGATGTGTTTGATTTGTCTGTTTTGGCTGGTCCTGTCCGTCAGTCTGAAAGGCAGCGATTCATGTAAATCCTTGGTACCTCAGCACATGAGACATGACAGTGATACCATTTCAGGACAACCATCGACTGACTTTGATGGGTTTGCAAGCTGGATTGAAAATGGCTGTTCTTTGCTGTGACCTTAGCCCTAAGATCTTGTGGAGTCAAATGACCTGCGCCTTCAACAGGATAAACCTTGTATTTTTTTTTTGGGGGGGGAACAACCCTTGAATGGTGGTTTTTGTTCAAACAAAGGTTGGGCATTTGATTGTCATCAAGGACAGTTCTAGGGGTTGGTTCCTTTTCCATTCTTTTCAAGCATAGTTTTTTCAAAAACCGGATCTGTTTCGTCTGGGTTTTTGATGTTTTCCTGAAAAGATTCGGTTCCCTGAAAAGGAAGGATCCCTGGAATGCTCAGTTGCCCAAAGCCGACCTTTTGACCTTTTGGTTTCTCCTTTTTGGTCTAGTTTTAGTCATAGCCCCAAAAGGTGATCACCTTTTATTTCTGGGTCCTTTGGGCAAGTGAGAATGGACATGGAAGGTAGCCCTAGAACAGGCTAGATGGATCTGAGATCGAAAACTCAGCGAGCTTTAGGCACATCTCCTATGTGATCTTGTACCAGCTCACCGAGCCACAGCTGCAGCTTCCATAGACGCCCCGCTTCATAAAGGCAGAATACGACTCGCTCTTTGGGGAGAAGGAAATAAAACAAGCCCTACTAGGTCCCCCAGCAATTGGTGCCATTTTACCAACTTTTTTGGGCGAGGGTTCCTCGACGAAAATAGACTAGAGAAAAACAGGGTACCCTTATTCTAAGCTCTCTACTGGAGGACCTAGCCTAAGTCTTGCTTGTCCTCCCTGATCGTGCGCAATAGCTCTTCAGCAAGTTCTGCCCATGAGATTTCTGCGACGCACCTTGCCCGGGGATCGCCTTTTTTCATGCGTGACTGGTTTCGGATGTGTATTTCTACGGCTTGTTGCTGTCAGTTGCCAGAGTTGGCTCAATTGGGCGCTGTTGTCTTCCGTGACGTGTTGCGATTGTTCCTCGGTGAGCAGGCAGGCAGGCAGCAAGCACAGAGATGTGCGGGCAGTTTGAACTGGTTGTAGGCAACCCTGGGTTCATTTTCATTGAAATGCTGCATGCGCAGACACCTAGGCGATCCAGAAGCACATGAGAGACATTGCCCAGCGAGAGGCCCCACCAAAGGCTTCGGACGGCTTTGGCTGGGTTTCATTGACTTGCCGGTGCGAGAGAGGCAGGGAATGAGAATTAGAATGACCCCGAGAAAACACATCCAACTGGTAGTTTCCTTTAAGGGAATCCCAGGTTCGTTCCATTTTTCATTCCCTACTTATTGCACCAGCAAGTTGAATGCATCCCACATAATTGCTGCTTCCATCCCCCAAGTAGCGAGGAACTACAAAGCAGGGGCTTGAGCGTAGGGCGATGGTGGGCACACTGCGCGGACTGAAGTTTGTCACCTAGGTCCCCCAGCAGTGCCCTTTGACCCTTTTTTGGGGGGAGGGTTCCCCTACTAAAATAGACTACAGAAAAAAGGGTACCCTTATTCTAAGCTCTCTACTGGAGGACCTAGTCACATTTGACAACTTGCCTGGCAGGAACCCGTGTTCAAGCTTGCCAAGGCGGAGGAGGACTGTGTCCAGATGGTTTGAACAGCTGCCGCATGGTCTCAAAACTGCTCAGTTGGGGTTGGGGCAGGCATCTCCCTTCGGGTAATACAAGTACTGATGCTGGCCAAAAAAGCAAACCATGTTTGGCCGCTGGAGTCTGACGCTGTACGGGATCCCCTTGGCTCCTGGATGTGAATCAAGCCGGCCTTGATCCAATCGGTTGGTGGTTGAAGAGATTCTTGCATACTCTTGCTTTTCTCCAGGGTGGCAGTCCATATCCAACTTGGCCTGTCGGGGTTCATGTGTCCAAGGCATATACTCAGTTGCCCAAAGCCGACATTTTGACCTTTTGATTTTCCCGTTTTGGTCCATTTTTAGTGGAGGTGCCAAAAGGTTAACCTTTTATTTCTGGGTCCTTTGGGCAAGTGAGTATAAAAAGGGGTATGTACAAGGACCCCTGGACTTTCAATTGATCCTTTGCTTCCGAAGCCAACCACGGCGCTTCGGAATTCGGAAGGTCCGGCAGGGCGCCTTCCGATCGACGCATCCGGCAGGACCCCGTCCCAGCGAAGCTGAGAGAAGACAAGTATCACCCGGTGCCGGAGAAGCTCGAGGGAGCCCAAGGCGCTTTCCGCTGAAATTGGATGTGATGAGTTGTTTTTTCTTCGGCGAAGCCCTACGTGGTAGAAGATGAACTCCGGTTGTGGATGAGTTTGGATGTGCTGGAGGAATCCCAAGCAAACATGTCTGGCAAACCCCGATTCTGGGTGTGTTTGGATGTGTTTGAAACCTCACGATCGCTAAACATTTTGCATTGGTGTTTTGCTGCAAAAGTGGTTCGCCTATCTGAATGAGCCAGGGACATCCAACTTGCCAAGTTACCCTTACTTGTCACTGTTCGGATGCATTTTGTTGGTTGGAAGTTACGTCGCGCTTATTGTGTTGGATGTCGACTTGGTTTTCAATAGTGAATATTAACGTGTTTATGGCTTAATTGTAAGGACATGTGGGCAGCATTCTGCATTGTCCCGTTCCAACACGACATGTTGTGTTTTCATGCGATTCATTGCAACTTGTCCCGGGAAACCGTTTGATAGTTGGGGAACTGAAAGCCTAATATTCAACGGTACGCCCACCTCCATCACTGCTTTTTGTCCTGGAGTTAGGGGGGATGCATTCCCACTCTTTTTTTTTGCACAGGATCCTCATTGCTGTAGCCAGAAGTGGTCACTGGAATCTGCTTGGCAGCCTTTGGCTTTGGGTCAAGCATCCTGAGCTGTGAACGGTGACAATTCTGTTGTCTGCTTCATCTGCCTCATAAAAAGGAGAATTGGTGACTCTTCCAGACGGTTGGTTTGATGTAGATTGTAGGGCCTCAACATAGTCCCTTGTTTGGACGCTCCGCCCACGCGATGTCGCCGAGGCTTTAGGGACTTGCTGGACAGAAGGCCGCTTGCCTAGAATTCCCCGCATTCAGCTGGGGTCATTATTTTGGTTGTTTCTAGGGTTTGTCAAAGTCAGAAAATGGATCGGTTCTTCATCACCTAGGGGGTGACTTTGATCATGATAAAATCTTGAGGTCAGTTCAGCGCGAAGAGTCCCGACACTTCAAGGATTTGTGATGAGTCGAAGTTTTGGACGGAGGCCAGGAAGGGAAAGCTGAAGCAATTCAGCTTTCGTGGCCGATCGAATGTTCAGAGCTCGGGACGTCAAGCATCAAACAAGAAGTGAACTTTCACTCCGAACTTCAGCAACGCAGCCTCTTGAAAGTGCCCATCCGCGCACGTGACCAGCCTGGCAAAAAGTCCCTTTCTCAAAGATAGGGTTTCTGAGACTGCCGCATTCGCCATGTTGCAAGTTGCATGCACCAGTTTGCTGAAAAAAACGCTTCAGAACTCTGCGGTGTTTACCACTCTTTCGTCAATCACGGCCACGATTAAAATGCGGTTGGTTCAGGCGGGTTTGACTTGATCTGCTCGAATCTGGCATGTAACTTGCTCTCGCGAGCTGGGATTGGCCCTGCATAGAGGTGGGAAGACATGTGTAAAGCTGACAGTGGAATCCTCAGGAACTGTTCATCCCCATCTACCCCTTACTTTTGAGCATGTCTTCATTTGTTCTTATCAAATTGCAATTCAATGAGTGGCGGTTGCGGCTTTGGAGCATGGGCCGCTCTTGAGACTTTGAGTGTGAGCCGGTCCTTGTGCGCATTTGCGCCAAAAATGCGCGCATTTGCCCATGCAGAGCAGGGCTCCTTAAAAGATACATTTTGCCCATTTGAAACATGGCTTTTTCCACCAAAATAAAGGGAACCGACCATTTACAAGGCAATGTTCCGGTGTATAATGTAATGTGATTAGCCATGGTTCATATCATCATCAGGAACGTCGCGTTAGTGACCGACCTGTGGTGTTTTGGCTCAAGTTTTGGGTTCCGTCGCGCCTCGAATGGGCGTCGCCGAACCCCTGCGTCGACCGACGGCATCTCGGGGGAGAAAGAGACCTCGGGCCGCCGCCAGGTTGGTAGGGACCAGTCGTGCGGCCTGTTGTCGACCAAGGTTGCGGGTTAACCCTTTTCTTGTTTGGTTTGTTTCCTTTTGGTTGTTGTTCTCTGGTGTGTGGGAAACCCTGATCTTTGGGACCGGGGATTGGTTTGCTTTTGGGGAACCTTTCTTTTGTGGCTTGTTTACCCCAACTTACCCATTGCCTGGGCACAGGCTCGTGCCCGAATCACAGGTTATCAGCCGTAGGACTTTCCTACGCGCTTGAGACCATCAACTACAAGCTCTATGTCGACCCCACGATCTCGAAGGAGCGTCGTGGATGAGGAGGCCATCCTAGGTGGCCTCCGCTCAGGTGAGGACCTACCGGACTATGACTACGAGGATTTCGAAGCAGGTTCGACAGGTCAGGACCGCAGGGGTGAAGATCCCGGTAGGGATACACCCAGGAGCCGTGGCAGGTACGCCGACGATGGAGACGATCGTATTTTCCGCCAGGCCACTGATGACGAGCAGACACGAAGGGTTTACTCCGATAGGAGTGGCTCTGAATCAGGTCACAGGCGTGGACGTTTTGACTTCATCAGCATGGCGATGGACATGGCCCGCCCTCATTCGGATGACCCGGAGGCCATGCCGATTCGACCTCCGAGATCTCTTGTTCCAGGTGAGTCGCAGGTCTCGGATGAGTTTGAGAATAGGCCGCAGGGACCAGGGACTATGGTTCTGGCTCCGGGAGGTATCCCGGGCCGATCCACTGGTTCTCAGAATCCAGGTCAGTTTGATGAGCACGAGGAGCGGAAGTTCTCAGACTTCGGATACGATGATCTGTTGAAATCGACCGCAGGATGGGGCAGTAGCTCAAAGCAGGGATCTGATGCCGGTAGGCCCAACCCTATTACTGCCAAATCTGAGTCTTATGATGACGGAGGTTACAATTTTGCGGATGAGGAGGAGAGCCATTCGCGCCGAAGTGCAGGCAACCGTGCGGCTGCAAGGACTAGTCCTGCCGCTGCCAAGTTTGAGGTAAATGATGATGACGAGTATGCCGCATTTGCGGATCGCCGTGATGAGGAGGAGCACCAATCACGACGAAGTGCTAGGATCCGTGATGCTGCGAGGCCCAGGAGCCTCTCTCGTGGAGCCGCCAGGGACCTTCGTGTTGACAGGGACGCCCGAAGCGAGAGAGAGAGAGCCAGGGACAGTCGGGAAGTTCTTCGGGGATTGGAGGCTATCCATGACCGTGAGGGACCGGTAGGTCCCCCGGCGATTGGTGATACCCCGAATGTTCCCCCTTTTCCCAACATTACTTTTGGAGGTCCGTTGGATCAGAGAGACGTGAACTCGAACCGGGTTACTGGTTCGCCGAGGATCACTGAGCGGGTTGCCGATGTCGTTGGGAGAGGTGCAAGAGATGGCCGGCTTGCCGATGCACTCGGAATCGAGGATCATCCGTCGATCGCTAGCCCGTTAGGGCGAGATACTAGTGACCTTGAAACACTTAGGTCTAGCAACGAGTTCACACCTCAGTGGGGCTCGACCGCCAGGGAACGTAGTGCTTCTGCGAAGAGACCGTCACCCCTGGCCATTGAGACCGATAGGTCAAAGGCGAGGAGGGCTAGCCCCTCACCAATGGATTCAACTCCGCAGGATGAGGAGATGCCTGATCCTGCTGATGTTCACATTCACTCCACCCCCGAGTCACGTGCATCCAACATTGATCCCCGATCTGGCGATAGCCGGAGAAGGGGATCCACCCCGAGTAGGCCATCCAGGATTGATGATTGTCCCGTAGATGACCCAAGAAGGCATGCCGGGGCTAGTAGGGCTCCTGAGAGGATCGAGATATCGACTCCTCCCGCCCTCAGATCTCAGTCTTCTGGCGAATCAGGTGACGTCAGGGCAAAGGAGATGTTCGAGTTGCACATCCAGGAGATGCTCGAAAGGGGTGAGGTTTCTGGCTCAGTCGCGAAGGCGTTCCATATCTTTGCTGACCAAATCAGGGTACTGAACGGTCAGGTGAGTTCCATGCGAAGGGAATGGAGTGACGAGAGCCGACAGACGAAAGACAAGGTCGATCGCCTGGCAGCTGAGGTTGCGACTCAATCTGATGCCGGGAGGATGCGAATGATAGTTCAACGGTTTGCAAGGGAAGTTATTCCTGACAGCAATGCCATTGTGAGGCAAGCCATCGATGAACAGGCTGAAGTCGTCGAGCAGAGGATCAATCTGCTTTCCCACGAGATTCACGAATCTGTTAAGGACAGTGAACTCGCAACAGATCAGCTTCGCCAGAAGATTCACGAAAATAGTGAGGCTACCCGCAGGAGCCATGCTGCTTCCGAGGACGAGATCCTCAAGGATTTGGATAAGCTTGAGAAACGAATGTTCTCGGTAGAGAAAACCGTCGGGATGCGGACGCCAGCAGGTATATGGAACCCGAATCCTGTCGCGCAACCGTCCGATAGGGCCAGCAGCAGTGTGGTTGACGCGAATTTCAGGGAGTTAAACCTGAAGATCGAGAAAGCTCTCCTTGAACACGAGAAGTTTGCTAAGTGGGCCTCCGAATCTATTGAAGGCATAAATAAAGAGCATACCCTTCTTGCTAATCGGATGTCGAGGCTGCAACACGGAAGGGGATCCCAGGAGGTCGATAGACCATCAGGGCATGATTCCCCGCAGGACTGGCATGAGGCAATTGACGAGGTCAATCGGAAGATTCAGGACCTAGCTCGCGAAGTTCAACGTCAACGTCGGGATCATGACGATATCATCTCGAGGTTTGAGACCGTGAAGTCCCGTGTCGAGCGGTCTGAGGCGAGCTCGGGAGTTCTGGATCAAGTTCTTGATGACATCAGGGGGCAGATTCGTAGCCTTCCAGTGAGTACTGAGCAAGCACGGTCTGTCGTTAGGCGCGAGTTGGAATCATTCCGTAACACATTAGAAGCCTCGGTGAGGAGGATCAACAATGTTGAGAGCAACATTCGTACTCTTAACGGAATGAACAACAGGATCATGGCTCAGCTCTATGAAATTGAAGGTCATGTTGATGAGGCCGCTGTCATTATTCAGGGTGCCCAGGACAATCAGGCAAATCTCCCACAGCCTAGAGAGAGACGGAACGTCGGATACGACGCTTTCGCGGGACAGAATCAGGTCTCCGACGCCCACTCCCGGAGAAGGTAATGGCCGGGGTACTGGCCTTCCGGTGAGACCGGGCGGAGGTGTCGATTTGGTCGATCACGCTTTGCCAGATGTGCCCGGTAGGGTCGATCCTTCTCGTGCAGACAGGCATCCCATTTATCCCGATAGGGAGGGGGCTAACAGCAGAAGCAGGAGGGCTCGGGGATTGCCTGACAGATCGCATTCACCGCCAGGGCGTGCGAGGGATGGCCCCCGCGCGCGCGCAAGGGGGGACATTTCTGTTTCTCCCGATAGGGATGTGGGTAGGAATAGGAACCCCCGGCCTGCCGCCGTCCCCGATAGGGGATCTGAGGTCCGAAGTCGGCAATCAAGGGGGGAGAGGCCAATCCGCGATAGCGGGAGTATCTCTCCGAACCTGGATAGACCGATCCGCGATAGCGGGAACGTCTCTCCGAACCCAGACCGTCATCCAGGAGGTGGTAGGGGTATTAGGGCCCATGCCGATATCCAGAGTCCCGGCGATGACTGGAGGACTCCTGGGAGCAGAGCTAGTGCCGACGTCCCGAGTCCCGGCGATAGGTGGAGGAACCCTGGAGCTCCATCTGACCGGCCACAGGAGGCGCTCCCGGCACCGTGGCCCAGGTGCGCCAAAGATTTGTGCCCTCGATGACCCCAACGACCGTAGGCACCCGGACGCTGAATTTTCGTGTGTTACATGCAATCGTGAGTTTTGCAGGCTTTGCCGGGGCGATGATGGTGACTGCAGCAATTGTCAGTTTTTGAAAATGAAGTGCTGGGCATGTCGCAAGAATGCTCAGGAGATCTCCATGTATTTCTGCACGGATTGTGGGACCCACGTCTGTGAGAATCACAGTTACTTTGGAAATGACGGCCTTGAGCGATGTGCGCGCTGCAATATTCGGCATGAACGCGCTCAAGCTGGACCGCCCCCTCCTCCTCCCGGGGGAGGTGGTGGGCAAGGCGGACCACCTGGTCAAGGTGGGAGCGGAAGCGGTGGTCATGGACATGCTCCACTTCCACCACCAGGTCCTGGACATCCTGGCGGAGGCCAAGGTCCCACTGGACCCCCTGGCGGCCCGAGTGGAGGGGCGCCTACCGGGGGTTACCCTGTGGTTCCAGCTTCTATGGTCCTGCCTGCGGAGGTGGCGTTAGTCACCAAGGGGTTGGCGCTGGCGTTAGTCAGTCTAGCAATGCTGCAGGTTACCCCTCAAGTGTTGCGAGCGGTGGTAACCTTGGGCCGGGTCTTAGCCTCGGCTATAGTGCGAATGGTGCCGGTAGGCAGGGAGATGGTGGTCTTCTCCCTGAAGCCTTGAGGGGAGATGATGGACGGGACAGGTGCACTAAGTGTAGCAGGATCCCTGAGCCTGGTTTCCCTCTTGTTCCTTGCGTTGGTTGTGGAATGAGGGCGTGTGAAGTTTGCTGCCCTATGCCTGCTAGACTGTGCGAAAGTTGCAGGATTACCTCATGTACCCCGATAGGGGCTCTGATTTCCACCGTTGTCGATAAGGATCGGTTCCATCATAAGTGCAACACGATAGTGCTACCTGCTGAGCCAACAGCTGATAAGCTGCGGGAGTGGCTTTCCGAGATCAAGGAGAGGGTCAGAAATGCTTTCAGCTTTGACTCTGACTACGCGTTAGCGTGGATTTCAGAGACTGAGAGGCTTGACTATGATGCTCTTGGCGGACCCTGCAAGTACCCGATTTTGGACTCAAACTTCACGAGTGCTATCAGGGATTGTATCAAGACCAGGGCCGTTAGGGACAAGATGAATCGCCTGACCGAAGCCGCTCAGAATATGAATCCCCCCCAGGGTATCAAGGGGAGACAGATCTTGAAGCTTCTGCTGGGCCACCTGCAGACTGGAGTCGAGGACGACCAGACCTTCAAGATTGCTGAGTTGACCAGTCTCAAGTGCCGGCAGACAGGTCACTCTGATGATGAGGCAAGGCTCCGGAGTTATCTGAGCACCTGGGACAATCTCATTTCTGGGATTAGGAAGAAGATCGATGATGGGGTACTATTGGCTGTGTTCATCGAGAACGTTCGTCATCTGCGCTGTATGCGGCCTGACATTGAGAGGTGGGATCGCGATGTGACCGTTAGGTCGTTCGCGTGGCTTTATAAGGCTTGTCAGGACTGTGTCGAAGGGTGGCAGAAGCGCCAGAACACGCTTCAGATGTACCAGACCTTTCATGAACAGAGGTCACGATCAGGCTCTCAATCCCGGGAGAGGGATCGGCATCCTGGTGCTCCTGGTGTTGTGCGGCGGTATGACCCACTTGCCAGGAAGAGTGATCCCAGCCCTTCAAGGTCCGTTAGGTCTGGAAGGGATGGGAAGGCCGACGGGAAGCCAAGGTCCTCTTCGCCCGGAAGAAGCAGTCAAAGGGACAGGGCTTCTCCTGGAAGAGGCAGCCAAAGGGACAAGCGCACGCCATCTCCCAAGTCGCCGAGAAGACAGTCCCCTGCTGGGCCTGCTGATCGGGCGTGCTGGGAGTATACGAAGACTGGGAAGTGTCAATATGGCCGGGAATGCAGGTTTGAGCACGACAAGAGCCCAAGGAACCCCGCTGCGCCCTCTACGCCGAGGACTGGAGATAGGCCCGTTAGGGACAAGCCTATGTTCTTCGGATACTGCTACGACTGGATGTATGGCAAGTGCACAGCTCAGCCGTGCAAGTACCTGCATCAGAAGCCACCACCAGGTACGAAGCCCATCACGCCTCGTTCTACTGCTGGTCCGGTTGTTGAGGATGAAGAGGGGGATACCCCTAGATCGCCTACGCCCAGTCCTCCCGATAGGGAGGCGAGGCGTCTCGACAGCCCCGCTCAAGGATTGACGGATTTTTAGGCGGGGCGGGCCGTTACCCTGAGGCCAACCGTGTTGTTGTGGCGTGTCCAGCTATGTGGGCTGTTGCCCCAGCTACCGGTGGGTCTGCACCGGGTTGCCTCCCTCCTTGCGTTAGCAGTTGGGAGAAAAGCGAGCGAGGCGCGTTGTTTTTCTCCGGTACTACCGGTGGAGGTCCTAAATGGGACCAAGTCATTTGGAGACGGACCGTTGACGCAAATGGAACCGTGATCGAGGATATCGGGGTGAACTTTAGTGATCGCCGAGCAACCTTGTTCAGGAGACTCCCAAGACGAAGTGATACCAAGACGACGTTTTGGTATTGCGATGATGCGGAGGCTGTACTCTCCTGGAGGAACAAGTACTTCCCGAAGGGTCCCGGTAGGGAACCTCTCAGGGTCAAGATTCCCGATCTTCCTGATGTGTTTGTTGTCTCGATTGAGAATGACAATACGGGTAGGGTCGTGAATCGTTGCCGTGAGGCTGGATACAGCCATCCAAATGCGATTAAGTTCCCTTCGCGCAAGAGAATTGCTAGGGAAGTTCAAAGTGCTCTGATAAGAGCAGCGGCTGTTCACGCCCAAGTGCTCTTAGACGATGACGAGGACATCGACACCAATCCTGGGGATGTGCGGGGGCATCGCGTTGTTCGAAAGCCGAAGTACACTCAGAAGGTTGCTGCACCCGTTGGATACGGCGGGGTGAGGTGGCTAGTAGATACTGGCTGCCCAATGGATCTGGTCGGTCTTGGTGATTTGAAAGGACCCGATAGGGCCCTGATTGCCAAAGGCGGACACACTCACGCGCTGCACACTGCTAACGGGGCGACTCGCACCGCTGGTCGTGTTGATGCTGATGTTGGGAACCTCGACGAGGTGATTGAGGCACACGTCCTTGAGTCCACTCCTTCCATCATATCCGTTGGAAAGCGCTGTATGGATATGGGATACTCGTTTGTATGGACTGCAGGTTGCAAGCCTACTCTCACGTGTCCTTCGGGCCGGACGGTGACATTGGATGTCATCAACAACGTGCCATATCTTCCTCATGGTGACACTCAGTTCGTTTCTCCCACTCTTGATGATGCTGAGCCAATCCCTGCTATGCCTGCCCCCGGGGCGGCTTATCGAGGGCTTGAAGTCAGCGAGGCTCCGCCGTGTAGGTCTGAGCTTACGGCCAAGAGTGAGCTACAGGACACCTGGCGCACTGAGCGGTCAGGCCATGTTGTGAAGGAGCACCGGCTTCCGCGGAAGGCAAAGTTTGTGCCGACAGGTGATGATTGTCCCGTTGGGGTTGACCGATTGGACAACTACAGGAAGACCGTCGTTTACCGAAATGGGGTTACCCACGAGGTGTTGGTTGATAATCTATGGGAGTTGTCCGAAAGAGATCAGCATGCGATAGCATCTGACGTCCCTTGGACGGGTGAGACGTGGTTTCAGGTAAAGTGCGAGACCGTTGCTCTTCCCGGGAAGGCGGAACAGGGGGGTGAGGGCGATAGCCGTTCACCTTTTCCTGGCCCAGGGGAAGGGGACGATGATGACATTGTCGAGATAAACTTTCTCTCCGGACTCCGCACAGAGGCTGAATGGCGGGCAGATGCTAAGACGCTTCGCCATATGCTTACCCATCTCCCGAAGAACCCCTATTGCCCGCACTGCCAGCGTGCGAAAATGGAGAATGTCAAGCTTCGCCGCAAAGGTGGTGCTGCTGCGCATGACGTGGTAAGTTTCGGGGACCTAACCACTGCTGACACGATGGTGTTGCGAGGATTGAAGGATCGAGGCTTTCATGGCGAAGCAGACGCGATAGTGTTCTATGACCTCGCTACTGACTACCTCGAAGTCCTTCCTGTGCAATCCAGATCCCGTAGCAATACGCTGGAGGCATTTCGCAGGTTTGCAGGGGGGCAAACTCTGAAGTTAGTGTACAGCGACCAGGCCCCAGAGCTGAAGAATGCTGTCACTACGCTTGGAGCATTGCACCGGCTTTCTACACCGGGCATGCCCAAGACCAATGGCCTGATCGAGAACAAGGTTAAGCTCGTTCTTCACGGGGCACGTGTGCTCCTGCGTCAAGCTGGATTTGAACCTCGATGGTGGCCATTTGCCGTTAGGCATTTTTCCATGGCAAGGAATATCGAAAATCGCGGTGAGGGATCACCGTGGATGCGACGCCACGGTGACGGGAACTTCAGCGGAGTCATTCTGCCGTTTGGTTGTCTGGTCGACTTCTACCCCATTGCTCCCAAGATTCGCAGGGATAGAAAGGGGGGGGTTCAAAACGCCCAAAACGACTTCAGACATGCTGGAAAGATCGACTCAGAGGACGTTGATGAAGGAGGAGACCACTGGATCGCAAATGAAGACGAGAAGGTTCTCACTCGCGTCCACGTTGAAGCGCGAACCGAGCTCTTTATCCCGATAGGGACGAGCTGTCCAGTCAAGATCAAAGACCTTGGCAGGAGGCGGAGCACAGTCCTCAACTATCTGGACGGATCGACCAAATTTGTTGTTGACGAAAATTGGCTCCAGGCCCATCTTCCAAGCCAGGCCTATTTCTGGGCTATCGGTTAGAACCAGGGGGGCTGTGGAAGGGCGACTATCTCGTTGCTGATCTCGAGCACATCCAAAGGGGTCTCAGGAAACCAAGTATACACCAGGTCAAACGTATCTGGAAGAACCCTGAGGAGCCCTACGTGTTCCCGATGTTGGCATCCTATGACGCTAGGACTCGGACCATTCGGGAGGCGTTAGCTGACCGAAGAGCCGACTTTAAGCCGAGTAAGAAGATCAGGGATGAATTCGACTTTGATGAAGGTCGATTTGATGATCCTGATGATGATGACGATGACCAACAGGACGAGGGGGGCGGTAGCTCTTCCAAGTCTGATGGGGCCATTCAGAGCAAGGCTGTCCAAGGGAGTGGTGACGCGTGCGTCTCAGATTACTGGGAGCGGCACGACGAGGACAGCGCCTGGTATCGCATCCACGTTGAGGTGCGGAAGAAGTTCTTCGGGACGACTAACGAGGACCTTCCTCCAGGTGGTCCTTCGCATGAGGAGCTTGACACCGTTAGGGTCACGCACATGCGGGGGCTTGATGCCTTTGGAAATTGGGTGAGAGATGATCGTTATCACGATGCTCCCAATCATCGGCATTTCACGCGTGGTTTTTGGACTGGCGTGACCATCCTCTTTGATAAGGGATGTGCTCCCCACGGTAGGTTCAAGCCAAAGGAAGAAGGAGCCGAACCTGCCGGAGGTCCGAAGAAGGGTCATAAGCTGCACGGAGACAGGATCGACTATGGCCAATCCGCCGATAGGCGTGAGCGGCCATACGCAGGCACCGGAAAACCCAATTCAATTGATGCGGATAGTTGGAGACAGATGTCTACCCGGTCTCGGGAGATATATGTTCAAACCGAACGGGAGTTATCCCTAAGGGAAGAACGACGCCGCGAACATCCTGAGAGGGACCCGGCTGCTCCAGCGCCTGGCCGCAAGCTCCTCATTGAGTTTGCGTGTGAACCTGACTCGCGTCTGTCCGCCGTGATGATGGAGTGTGGAGGCGATGCAATTCGCGTTCACGTTGGCTCATTTGACATCACCAAAGCCAAAGACGTTAGTCGGCTTATTGGGATCATCGAGGATAATCCTGGGTGTGACCTGTGGGCGTCAATTCCGTGCGGACCGTGGAGTACATGGCAGTATGTCAACCTTTCAATCCACGGTGCTGAGTTTGCATCACACCTGAATGATCTTAGAAGGAATTCTCAGGTTATGTTTGCGGCATTCCTGCGGGCCTCCCGAGCCGTTAGGCGAGGAGGGGGCAGGGTTGCATTTGAGTGGCCTAGACACTGTCTTGGATGGAAGCAACCGTTCATGCAGAGGTTTCTTGCTGATCCTGATGTCGAGACCGTAGATTTCGACGGCTGTGATTTCGGGATGCAGGATAAGGACGGTGTGCCAATCAGGAAACAGTGGAAGGTTGCGACGACCTCCAAGGAGCTCATTGATGAGCTGTCAGGTCGGAAATGCAAGCACGAGAAGGGATACCTTCATGCACGCATTGAGGGGTCGGTCACCCCAACGACTGCTCTCTATCCGAGTGAGATGTGCGAGGCAATCGTTGGAGCATGGTACCCGAACGGCACTTTCAAGAAGGTCGCGAATGCAATGCCGGTCGAGATTGACCCGGTTGAGCAGCGATGGAAGAAGAAGCCGAATACCTTGTACGTTAGTCTTAACAGTGAGTCTGCCAAGATCCCGACGCGGGCCACTTCGGGGAGTGCGGGTTTGGACACCTATGCCTCTGAGGGAGCATGTATTCCCGCAGGGGGGTCAGGCTTGGTCAACACCGGAATCTCGATAGAGATGCCCGCTGGGGTATATGCTAGGATAGCTCCCAGGTCAGGACTAGCCGTGAAGAACAGGATCGCTGTAGGCGGAGGGGTCATTGATCCCGACTACGACGGAGAGATCAAGGTCATCCTTTTTAATCATGGGGATGAGGACTTCATCGTGAATCCTGGGGACCGCATTGCGCAGATCGTACTGGAGCGTGTTATGCTCATCGACGCGTCGATCGTCCCTAGGAAAGCCAAGCGGGGAACCGATAGGGGATCCGCGGGTTTCGGAAGCACTGGTATAGCTGCTGCTGCCCCTACGATTGGATCTGATGGAAAGACCTTTGAGTTCTCTATGCCCAGGGGGGAGATATCCCTATCTCATCGGCCAAAGAGCTCGGGTGTCTTTCCCCCCTTGTACGCTTGTGTCGCTAGGCCAGTGAACAAGAAGGAACAAGCTGGAAATGCCAAGGCTAAGGCCGCTCTTCAGAAGGAATGGGACAAGTTAACTTCGCAAGGATGCTGGGACTTGTCGACTGTCCAAGAGTGGCATGATGTTGCAGCCAAGGCACGTAAGGAAGGGGAGAAGATCCATGTTGGTAGAATTTTCGACATTTGTGTCGAGAAGAATCACGA
Organism: Effrenium voratum; assembly: GCA_963377175.1. Classification (NCBI taxonomy): domain Eukaryota; class Dinophyceae; order Suessiales; family Symbiodiniaceae; genus Effrenium; species Effrenium voratum. Next base: position 191,830 of record CAUJNA010001979.1, read on the forward strand.
GCTGCCGGAGGACGATCCAAATCGCAAATATAAAGGGCGAGTCGTGTTCGAGGGATGCTTCGTCCGTGACGAGATCGGGCATTGGGCCCTGTTCTCCGAGAACACCTCCTGCCCCGCTACTATGGCGGCGGGTAAGATGGGTGATGCTCACGGGTTACTCCCAGGGAATCTTCTGGAAGTGAGTGATGGGGAGTCCGCGTACACTCAGGCCCGCTTGAAGGGAAAGAAGACTTGGGTGAGGATTCCTCGCGACCAATGGCCACCTGAGTGGTTCGACGGCAGCGGAAATCCCAGGTATAAGGATCCAGTCGTTGTCCTCGTGCTCGCACTATATGGGCATCCAGACGCTGGCACCTTTTGGGAGCAGCACTGTGAGGCAATGCTGAAGAAGGTCGGTTACGTCAAGGTGAAGGATTGGGCCAGCGTGTTTAGGCATGAGGAGCTCGACCTCTTCCTTGTCGTGTACGTGGATGACTTCAAGATGAGTGGGCCGGCGAAGAACATCGCAGAAGGATGGGCGCTGATCTCGAAGGTCATCAAGATGGAGGAACCAAGGCAGCTCAAGAGATATCTTGGCTGCGAGCACGAATTCACGCAACAGGTGGTCAAGGGTCACTTTGACCCGAGACTGGCGTGGACGGTCGGCAATCCTCCTGATAAGGAGCAACCCGACTTGAGGTTTGGTCCAGAGGGGTTACTCTCTAAGGACATCCCCAAGCCGGAAACCACGATAAGGTTCATCAAGTACAGCGAGAGCAGTTTCATGCAGGCATGTGTCGATAGATACATTGAGCTGTGTCAGGGAAAGTACCCGAAGAAGCTGCAGAAGGTTGAAACTCCGTTCCTGGACGAGAGCAAGCCGGAGTTTGACGAGAATTCCGTCAATCCTGAATTTGACAAACTCTTCAACCAGGCGATGGACATGGAGACCGTCAATGCGCAGCCAGGATGCCTCGGAAATGACGCGGCGGCGGTGCTGATGAAGGTTCTCTACGGAGCTCGGATGGGCAGATATGACCTGATTCGTCCCGTGCAGGCGTTAGCCAGCCGGGTCACGAAGTGGAATCATCTATGTGACCGCAAGCTCCACAGGTTAATTTCATATGTGAACTCTACGCTCGACCTTCATTTGTACGGTTGGGTGGGCGATAGCCCAGAGTTCATTGAGCTGGTTGCTTACTGTGATGCGGATCTGGCTGGGGATCGTACTGATTCCAAGAGCACGTCGGGAGTGCTTATTTGTCTTGTGGGTCCTAGGACCTACATGCCCATCACTGGAGTAAGCAAGAAACAGACTTCCGTTTCGAAGTCGACTCCTGAAGCGGAGATTGTTGCTCTCGACCATGGAGTGTCCAAGGAGGGAATGGCATTAGCTACCCTCTGGCAGCACGCTATTGGGAAGGGAAAGGAGACCCAGCCGTTTATTATCAACGTGCTGGAGGATAACGAATCGGCGTGCCGGATCGTTATAACTGGGAATAATCCCAACATGCGCTATATGTCAAGGACGCAGCGCATTGACATCTCGTGGCTCAACGAACGTTTTAATGCTGGAATTTTTCGGTTCGTTGCGTGCCCGTCTCACTACCAAGGCGCAGACATTTTCACTAAGGCCTGCATTGACAAGGTCGTGTGGAATAGAAATCTGCACACCCTTGGTATGTTTCTGCCGGGATACCTGCAGGAATATTTGGCCCAACCCACCCAACCCTGTCTTAAGCCCCCTGCCGCTCCTGGACTGCCCCCGCTTAGGGGGGTACGCATGGAATCAGGTGCAAAATCCGGTTTCAATCGGCTCATTGAGAGGTTACTCTCTGAGTACGAGGGAATCGTGATTGACGAGGAAAAAGGAGGGAAAAGATGCGAGAAAACTATTATTGCGGACCAGGCGATAGCCGGGGTTTTTGCGAATAGTGATCTTTGCAGGGTTGTCACGCTTCAAGTTGCTCCTGGTTACAGGAATCACATTATACGGTCTGGTAGGATTGAAGGCGATAGCCTTTGTTATGTTGTGCTTGTTCTTAATGATCTTGCACCCGATAGGGTTGATTCCAGGACTGGGAAGTGGGGACAGACCAGAAAGCTTAGGGATAGGACCGAGGCTGCCGTTAGGAAAGGTTCAACTTGGCTTGTGATGCTCGGACCAGTGGATGCGTTCCGATCATTCTCTATCGACCTAAATGCAATATCTTGAAGGAAGGTGAGGCTGAAGGAATCGCCACCACGCATGGGTTTGATTGCAGGTCTGTTTGCGCTTGCCAATGTGGTCTCAAGAGGCATGGGGTCGTGTTTAGGTGCTTTTCTTCTAAGTCTTTCAATTCGTTTTGGAGTACTTGCAAGATGCGAGGAGGGGATACTCTCTCTCGGCATGACCGATTGCTTGCTGTTGGGAAGTGGTTGAACAACTTCGTTGCCGCGTAGCTTTTGCTTGATCAAGTTGGCTCACCCCGCGGGCAACCGCACCACATTCACAGGCGACACAATGCGCTTACTGACCAGAACAGAAGCATGAGGCAGGTATGCCTGTCACTAAGGTTTTTCTTCTGCTTCGTGAAGGACGGATTCAGTCAATTATTCATTTTCTAGGTTCTTGTTCTAGGGAGAGGGTCTCTGGCCGATAGGCTGAGCCTTCTGAGGGACAGGGGGGGATTCTGGCCGGTAGGCTGGGTTCCCGGTTCCTCCGTGGTTCCGTGGCCGGTGGCCCGAACCTGCTGACGCATGGCAGCAGCTGGCGGAATGGGCCTGGGGCGCTGCATGGCGACGCCTCCGCGGCCGTCCTGGGACCTGGAGATGGGCCTGGGTATGGAGAAGCCTAAGGCTGTGGCCAGTTGTTTGCTTGCGGGGTACCGCGAGTGGACGATTAAGGGGTTTAGGGGACAGGATCCGAAGTTCACCACGATTGATCCAGATATGGAGAAGGCTGATCAGCTGATTGAGGATGACAGTGCCGCGAGGTTCGACGAACTGGTTGGCAGAGTATCCCACATCAGCAAGGACAAGCTCGACAAGTCCCACATGCCGGTGACGGACCACGAAAAGCTGATCCGGTACCGGGCGGTCAGGACTGCTGCGATAGTGGCGGAAATGAAGCGCCGGGGAGTGGAGGTTACGGAGATGAACGCCGTGCACTTGGCGGCTATCCTCTGCGCTGCGGTTCCGACGGACCCTGCTTTCTTGCTTCCCTACCATATCGCGTTCGTGTTTGAGGAAAGCATTGAAAGTGGCAAGAGTGCGCTACCTATGGATAGCAGTACGGAGCCGGCAGCTGAACCATGCGGAGGAATGTGGGTTGGAGACCCGAAAGCCTGGCCGGAGTGGAAGACGGTTCACCCGCAGACTGCCTTGGTAAAGGCGGTCGCTGATCAGGCAGAGGCGGCATTCGGAGATCACCCTCTGTATAGTGGAGATGATTTCGGTGATGCGGAGCACCATTTCAACGCAATCCGTGCCTGGATGAGCGAGAGGCCGAACGCACTGTTCACGCCTCCGGAGTTGGTCGTGGACGCGATGATGCTGACGGAAGGGAGAAACAGGGAGGAGATCGTTAGATGTTCCTCGGGACGAAGGCTTTCGTCGGTCCCGTCGGTCAAGAAGTTCGCGTCGGCTGATAAGCCAGGGATGCGGCAAGAACTATGAGGTGCATTACGTGACCAGCACTCGTGATAACGAGGAGACATCCCTTCGGATGATGGTTGACAAGGCGTACGAGCTGATGGACAAGCGGGCTGACGACTGCATCCAGAAGTACGGCAATGCAGATGCCGCCAAGCATGACCTGTATGTCTTTGGTTTCCGTGGCTCCTACCTGTATAGGTGGGAGAGGAATGCATGGAGGGCCAGAAGTGATGCGGCGACCGTGTGGAGTAAGGATGTGGAGTCGCTGATCGCGCTCAACAACAAGGTCAAGGTGATGGTTTGCGGCCCGGGGCGATCGTTAGATCGAGAGGGCGACCAAGGGGTTCACATGACTAAGGAGATCCAGTATAGGATGGGCGACCTCCGTGCGAACCTGATCCCAGTGGTTTCAGCAGACGCTGTGTCATGGGGGAGTGAAGTTGACAGCTACGCCGGTCCAAAGAGCATGGGCTGTGGTGCCGCCCTACCTCGCGGCTGTCCCGGACTTTTTCTCCCTGACTAGGACTACATGGTCTGGTTCTGTCACGTTGCACATCAGGGACAACATCCTCAAGCTTCTGAAGGAGGGTACTTGTTTGAAGATGGGTGATGGCGGATCGATGTCTGAATCTGAGGATGTCGACATGACAGGTGCCGCTCTGGGAGGACCGCCGGTAGGCATTACCCCTGGTGGGCAATCATCTGACGCAGGTCAGCATGCGGGAGGTCAGACCGCTGCCCCGAAAGCACCTCCTAAGGCGTTAGTCACGAAGGAGATGCTGGCATCGGTGAGACCGAAATCTCCGCCGAACCCACCTCGGAGTCCGAGGGTTTCTTCGCCTCAGGTCACGGCGACCGAAGTTGGGAATCGATGGTCATCGAATCTTCGAACGCCTAGAGCGGCGATTGAGGAGGAGAACACGGGTGGCTCCGCCGAGGTCGATGATCTCCTACCCGATAGGGAAGGGGTCGATCTCCCTACGGATACCTTCAACGATGGTGGGGATCCGACCGAGGCCGAGGTGTTGGAGTCCACCGGAGACGTTGAGATGGAGCCGGAGAAGGAAGCCGAGGTTCCCGTGGTAGGTGAGGAGGAGACTCCCGGTAGGGAAGCTGAGGTGCCTCAGGCCACTACGACTACGACAGAGCCGTCGGTGGAATCGCCTGCGGCAAAGCGAGCGGCGTCGCCCGTTAGGGAGGAACGCAGGGCTCGAGAACCTATTGGTGCTCAGAAGAAGGAGGAGGCGTCGGGTGCATGTGGCCCGGGTGTGCCAGTCTCCTATGCTCCGAAGTACACGGACGACGACGGGGACCTGCGGGATACTGCAGCGACCCCGAAGGCGGCTTCAACCCAGGAGTCTCGAGGGGGCATACACAATTATGCGAACACGCCGTACCCGGAGCACCCGGGAGAGGCGCCCGAGCTGAAGTCAGCGGAAGTTCGGCACCACCGTGAGCATAGTTCCTATCAATCCACGAGGGGCTCGCGGACATCGGCAAGACCGGCGGAGAGCAGGTCGAATAGGAGGTTCATCGTTCAGCACATCCTGGCTAGGGAGGCTGGTGAGCCCTTCATCTATGCCGTGATCAGGAACAAGGCAATCACTCAAGAGCGGGTTACCGCGGAGGAGTGGAGGAAGGCGAACGAGACTAGCCACATTGTGTTCCCGAATCGCGATAGTGAGTGGACCGCGGTATTGGAGAGGGCCGTACATAACGATTACATGTATGCTTCCCGAGCTGCTGGGAGGATCGATCAGGAGTACATCAATCCTCGAGATCGGAAGTCTATGCTGTGGGGTGATCAGCAATGGAACATGAAGAAGGTGGCGTCCGAGGCTGCCCATATCCCGTTAGGGATGAGGCAGGACATTCAGGCGAAGTACCATCATGGGCGGGCACCTCCGGGGGACTGGGCAGATATGCCCGATCGGGATGATTACATGGTTCGTGGTGTCGTTAGTGACCCGAACCGCAGGGCGTATGATTGTCTTCGAGCGCCGGGGGTGAGGGCTACCTTGCTGAACGCGCAGACGGGACAATGCATTCCTTTGGACGACCCGACTTGGGTACCGGAGATTGCATCATCGCACTTGCTGGTAGGGACGATCACTGCGATCGCATCGCACGTGGATTGCGCCCTTGGGCGCGCGTGGCGGATGCCCATGTTTCATCCCCAGCTGATGGCGGCGACGGCGATGCTGGAGAAGCTGCAGAAGTACTTCAACGCGCTGAACGAGGCGGTGTTGGGCAAGCGGTTGGGGACTGCGCCTTTCAGCATGATTGCCGGTCACCTCGCTCCGGAGCTGCGGACTATCCCGACAAGGGAGCAGATGTCCGATACGCTGGCGCAATCGGCGGCTGAGATCATGCTGTCTCACGTATCTGCGTTGTCCCATTCGGGGTCTACTTCCGATAGGAAGGAGATCATCGGAAGGGATGGGCTCCCGTTCGGGAAATCATGGTTCGAGGATGACCCTGAAGGAGCCACTTGGCCTGGACACCATATGGCTGGAGGTGTCGCTGTCCCGCTGAAGCCGAAGACGAAGATCGTGTGGGGAAAGCGACCACATGTGGACGACGAGGGCGACGTGGATCCTGGGGCGAGCTCTTCGGGGCAACCGAGGACCGAGCCGGCCCCCGATAGGGGCGCCGGATCAGGAAAGGATGATGATGTGACCCTTCCTGACATTGGGAAACTGTCCGTGACGGAGAAGAAGAAGGACGACATGGACGTGGATCAGGAAGGCTCCAAGAAGGATTCCACCGGGACGAAGGAGCCCACGCCTCGGGGTACTGAGGCTGGGAAGACAGACCCGAGTGAGATTACCAACTTCAAAGGGGCTACCTTCGAGGAGTACCGGAAGACTGCTCCTGACTATGAGTACAGCGGGGAGGGAGATGATCGAAGGATCCTTCCCAAGAACACTCCGATAGACATGGAGAAGTCGTTGCCGGCCGAGGTAGCGCTCTTGATTCCGAGGGCAGTGGCCACGCAGAAGGAGGCTGAGGAAGCCGAGAGGGCCGCGCTGGAGGCCATCCGCGGGGATTATAGGCTTCCGGATGTGGGTCAAGAAGACAGGGAGAAGGTCGACCCTTACACCGTGACGGACGAAGACTTGGCTGCGTCGGTAGACGCGTTGACTAGGAGGTTGAGCAACATGCCTGAGTGGTCGGGAAATTTGATCGACCCTGCGAAGTCTGCTGAGCTGGTCGCGGCGAGATGGGGCGGAAAGGCGAGTTATGACAAGCCTGAGGCTCCTCTGACTGAGGCTGGGATGAAGAGTGCGTCATTGGAGGATCGTGCCTACGCACTATCGCAGCTGAATCAGATGGTGAACTTTCACAAGAAGCACCTCTGCTCTGGGCGAGGAGCGCCTCTGGTGAGTGCAGCTGCCCCTAGTGGACCCTTTGCTCCTGACCAGTTGGATGATAGCAGGAAGTTCAGGCCTAGTGGGGCGGCGAGCAAGATGACCTACAATCTTGTGATACTGGATGGGAAGGAGGATTATCTTGCCGATAGGCGAGAGATCAATCCAGAGTTAAGGGAAACGGGAGTTATCCCTGATGAGGCCGTCACCTGCCAGATTGTGGTTCCCTCGAAGACGAGGTTGGGTGAATACCTCCCGAACTACGAGGAGACCGTGGGCACCGTTGCGGGACGGGAGGCGGCGAAGGAGTTGATGAGACTACTCTCGTGCGATTTCGACGGTTTGGTCATCAATTCAAAGAGAGTCTCGGAGTTATTCGAGGAACGTGTGCTGAAGGAGACCGGACGCGAGGCTGGAAACTGGGTGAAAAGTGACCAGGCCATCTGGTTCCTGAAGGAGATCTCGGGCATGGAGAACGCTGAGATGTCTTGGAAGTTCTTCATTCCGACGCTCAAAGCTTTCCCGATAGGGCAAGTTGAGGCGATGCTCATGGTCATGTACGACGGGAATGACGTTCTCCTCAAAGAGAGCACCAGGTTGGTTGCCGTTAGGCACACGCGGATCGGACGCGACATGAGTTACAGTGCCGTTAGGCATAGGTACACTCAGGAAGATGCACCTGGCGGATCTCTGATGTACGAGATGCATTGGAATGAACTCCCCATGGTGGGGTACGTCATCATGAAGTTCTCGGACTTTCGGAAGGCGGTTCAGCTCCAAAGGGTAAGGCGAAATGGAAAGGCCATGATCGAGATATTGATCACGAGGCCCGATGTGTACGAGACCATTGGGGATGGTAGGCAGGATGAGGGCCTGATCCCACTTGTGGGAGCCATGGCGCCGGATGCCGAGGTATCGCCTTCGTGGTATGTCAGGGACAGGCTGCGGAACTACTCCGGTAGGTACGTGGTGGTAATGGTGGATCTTCGGGTGCACTGGTCCTTGGTTGGACCCGTGTTTTTGACAAGAAGGAAGACTCTGGCCGTTAGGAACGAGATCCACATGGGAGCTTGGAAGGCGGCCTACATGTACGATGATTACACGATAGTGTACCATCGGGCATGGGACTATGGTGACTTCACCCCCGTTAGGGGAGAGCACAGGCGATCGCGGGAAGAGGTCAGATTGAATGTGACTGCCACGTTCTGTTTGAGGTGCGCGGAGATGACGCCAAATGGGATGCATTTGTGTCCTGGATGCGCGCTCCCGGTCTTCTACCCGAACTTTATCCCCAACGCGGAGGAGAAAGACTTCGAGAGATGCCACATTGTACCGGAGTGGGTGAGGACCATGGGACAGTTCAAGCCCAAGAGGATCCCCACCGAAGTGGTCGGAGTCATCAAGAGGAACTTGATTTCCTATTCCATGGCATCTGATCTGAGGATGACGGTGCAGAGTGGAATCAGACTGCCCCCTTATCTTGGTGAGGACAAGGGAGGAGTCGATGCGGCGTGGGATGAGCTGGCGAAGGTGCTCTTCCAATTCTCCTATGTGTCGGGGATTTCGGCATCGGATGCGTTCGTGGAGAAGTGGGTAGCGAAGCACCTGATTCTGACCAACCAAGTCGATAGATTTGAGTCGGTCACGGAGTACTTCCGGGCTAACCCAAGGCACGCTGCTCAATGGGGTAGGCGTATGACGACTTCCGTTAGGAAGTTCGCTCGCCATGACACGTACTTGTCCTTCTATATTCCGATGGCATACGTGATTGGCTCCGCGGCTGGTCATCTGACCCCATTGTATCCGACCCATCGAAAGGACGTGGACATCCTGGAAAGTCATGCGTTGATTTCGCAGCTCAGGCAGTACATGGTATCGGAGACAGGGTACGATGAGAAGAAGAGGTTGAAGGAGGCGATAGCCAAGGTGCAGAAGGCGATCAGCGCCGGACAGTCGGAGCCTCCCGCACCCTTCCGTGACCCGTTCGTCTACGTTAGTGACGAAAGGGTGAGGACGGTTCTTGATGGTCGTCAACCCGAACCATTGAATGTGGACATCGAGGGACTTCAATCGGTGCATCATGCTGCGCCGGGTCCTGGTCCCAAGCAGGAGCCGGTCACCAAGGGCGGAAAAGGAAAAGGGAAGAAGGGGAAAAGGGCGGTAAGGGCGGTAGTCCTTCCGGCCCACCACCAAAGTCAGGTGAAGTGCCAGGTAAAGGATCTGGTAAGGGCGGTAGCCCATCTGTCCCAAAGGCGAAGGATGATGCTGGACCTGCTCCGATGGAGGTTGATACAGCAGCAGCTCAGCCGAAGAAGTCTTGGGCCGAGATGGTGGTTGAAGGGGCCAGGCCGAGTGCAAAGGCTAAAATGACCCCGGTTCCTAAGGCCGAGCCGAGAGGGAAGGCTGCTTCAGCATCTGAGGCGAAGAGTGCTCCGGCTCCAAAAGCTGTGGCTAAGGAGACGAAGCAGGCCGAACCGAAGGTTGAGGTCAAGAAGGAGAAGATAGGCGGAGGTGACGCTCCTGGCGGTAGCCGCGGGTCGGCCGAAGGGCAGAAGAGAGAAAGGAAATCCCGTTGGGATCCCGACGAGGCTGTGAAGGAGTCGACAAAGCGGGAGGCGTCCACGAGGCCTGGCGACGTCGACAGCAGACCAGGTGCGGCAGCGAGAGAAGCTAGTGGGGATGATCTTCACTCCGCGCTTGGCAGATCTTCGGCAAAGGATGCGGTAGCGCCTTTGACGGCCTCCAAGGCGATGGCAAAGAAGCCTGAAGGCGGGGAGATCCGGCTGCAGTCTGCTGAGCGGGCTGCGGCGAGCCCGGTGGAGGGTCACTTCCTGGTGCTGCCTGAGAGTTCGGTGGTGGACGCTTTCTTGTCGATCTCCACCAACAGAGTGCTGAACAAGCAGGTCAGGGATTTCATCAGAAATGGTGAAGAGGCGTCGGCACTGGAGGCTCTCAACCAGATCGTGACGAACTCTCGATCTGGGAGGAGGCGTAGGGAATCGGATGTTTCCCGTACTCCTTCTCGGAGGTCCGTTAGGACCGTGGACACCAGGGATTCCAGAGAGTCGAGGAGGCGCAGATACCGTCCGCGGCGCGAGGATGATCGCGACCGGAGGAGGGACGATGCTCGTGATCGTCGTGATGATGATTCACTCGATCGGGAGCGAGATCGAAGGCGAGATGATCGCAGGAGATCCGAAAGGGATCGTGATAGGGACCGTGCGCGGGGCGGACGTGACCGGAGGAGACGTGACGATAGCCGGTAGGCTGAGTCACGGGGATTGCGGCCGATAGGCTGGCGTCCATTCTCCAATGGTCGGCGCGGTGTGGAGGTGGTGATGTTTCTCCCGGACCGCTGAGGCGCGGGGTCATGTCTCTCCCGTACCGCTGCTGAGCTGCTGGACGTGTTCATCCGGAAGCAGTGTGAGTGAGAGGGAAAGCAAACTGATGGGGGGTTACTCCTGGGTTTGCGGAATTCAAGCATTTTTCAGGTACGCATGGTCAGAGGTATCTCTTGCCGTTAGGCGAGGGTACTATTGGACATACGTTATCTTTCTTTTTCATGGCTTCTGATAAGAATTAAACTTCTTGCATTGTTGATGCAAACAGTTGTGACCTAGTGTCGTCATGTGGACTTTTCCACAAGGTATGTTGGACAGCGTTACCCCGATTAATTCGGGGTGGTGGCGGGAATTTAATGCCCGGGATGTCGCGCAACTGCCTTTGTGGGTTTGCTCCACCGCTGACGGCGGTAGTGTCCAGCTGTTTGCGGACGCATGCGAGCAGTTAAATCCTATCAGTAAATGGCACGCTCCACCCGTCATATGACGGGCTCCTCGTGAGGGGGGTGTGATTAGCCATGGTTCATATCATCATCAGGGACGTCGCGTTAGTGACCGACCTGTGGTGTTTTGGCTCAAGTTTTGGGTTCCGTCGCGCCTCGAATGGGCGTCGCCGAACCCCTGCGTCGACCGACGGCATCTCGGGGGAGAAAGAGACCTCGGGCCGCCGCCAGGTTGGTAGGGACCAGTCGTGCGGCCTGTTGTCGACCAAGGTTGCGGGTTAACCCTTTTCTTGTTTGGTTTGTTTCCTTTTGGTTGTTGTTCTCTGGTGTGTGGGAAACCCTGATCTTTGGGACCGGGGATTGGTTTGCTTTTGGGGAACCTTTCTTTTGTGGCTTGTTTACCCCAACTTACCCATTGCCTGGGCACAGGCTCGTGCCCGAATCACATGTAAGAATCCCTGCAGAGGTCTCCGAACACCGATCAAGCACTCACTAGTGTTGATTCGCCCTTGCCAAAAATCCTTCAACTTGAGACTTCAACCTTTTTTGGCTGGCGCTCAAAACCTTGAAGTTGGATACACACCAGCACAACAAACCCAGTAGCAGCGCGATAGGTTGAGATGTGCGAATCGGACACAGAACGCACTTCAATTTTTGGGCCGAGGTTTGCAGAGATGATGGCAGCGCCTCAGCTGGATGGAGAAAAAAACAGTTGGGGGTGGCTCAAAATTAAACAGGAGGGGTTAGGCGGGCGTTGGTCCATGTTTCCACTTACCAGGGTTCCATTCTGGTACCGGTTTTTTGAGCCACAGCCAGATTGAGCCCAGCTGAGTGTTCGGCCCCCAACCAGAGCCTTGCCTATGCTGAACATATTTTTGCTTCTTGCAGGACCTTGAATGGAAAGCAGGTGAGCAACATTTAGCAATATACATAAAAATAAATATATATATATATATAGATATATATGGGTGTTTCTCAAAATGATGGACGCTTGTTGGTAATTGAAAGGAAACCATAGGAAATCAAGAGGAAACCAAAAGGAGACCAAAAGGAGATTAAAAGGAAACCAACAAGAAACCAAACGGACACCAACGATGTATGGATCACCCCCCCCTTTTTGAGAAGCACACATATTCCTTTGCTCGACGTTGGTGGGTTCGGGCACCCGCCATGCCAATCCGGGACTCGCCAAAAGGGCTCCAAACGGGAAGCCTGTCCCAATCTGGACGCGTGCGGTCACCAGCCTGTCATCATAGGTGTCCTTCTTGGGTGTGGTAGCAAAATAGATGGCGATTCCTGGCTTACCTAGTGGTTTAACCATCTACCAGGGCCATCTATTTCCCCTAAAAGGACACCTATGCTTGTCATGCGGTCACAGCAGTCAAACGATGCGGTCAGTATTTGCGTTGTTTTTATGCGGAGGGCTGGGGGAAACTCTGACGGATCGGCAGGCTTTGCTTCATGAACTTAGGGGAAAGCTGGGCAATTGCTGACTTCACTGCGAAGAATCACGGGAATAAAGACCCTATGCATGGTGGCCCTTCTGGTTTATTGAGAGTTTGACAGACGTCCTTGTTTTCCCAGCTCGGGACAGGAGTAATCGAGTTCTATAATGCATCGGCTTCATGCAAGTAAGTTGCCCGCAGGATAATAAGCGACGCATGGACCAGATCATCGAAGAGATGGATCATAGCTTCAGTCAAGCGCAGAGGCAGGGCCAAAGGTTTGCCAGACGTAGACATTGAGAGTCGTACCGCAATCGGGATCGCGGTGAACATTACTCAAATGAATGAATGAGCTTGGATGTCTTAGCGCATGGGTGAGAAGAAGGAAGTTTGAAGTATGTCCTGTGAATCGGGCCCGTCTTGGTTTTCCTTCCGTGAGTGATTTGGCAGCACGTGACAGACAGCAATTTATGGCCGGAAGCCCAGCATGTTCCCACCCTTTCATGCAGATTTCAACCAGTGATTGACGCTGCCACTGGTGCCTTTGCACTGCTTGCCCAGGCTGGAAAGTGACATTAAGGCTCCTGTGAAGAAGCTTCTTGGCTCGGCTGACGCGTGGAATGGTCAAGAAGGCTTCCTTGTGACTGATATTCCCGTTAAAGGTGCGTGGGTCGTGGAAAGGCCAAGCAAACGAGATCCCTTGAAGGATTCCTGGCGGCTTCTCCCGGTTTGGAAGGCAGCGACGACTGAGAGTGCCCCATGCGCGCGAATCAGACATTGAGATGCTGAGTCGACCTGAGCCCATCAGGCGTCAGTGTCAGTGTCAGGGTCCAAGAAATTCCCATCCATGGCATGGGCCAGTTTTCAGGTTGGTTTGCTTAAAAATAGATGGCACTGGTTTAGATGGGGTTGATTCCGTTTGCCAGGGCCATCGATTTTTCCAAAAGGCCACCTATGGCCAGGGAGAGTGTCATGGCATGCCGTTCTTGGCTGAGGTGCTATAGCTCCATTTTGGAGGCCCTGGATCACAGCTCCAGCGTTGCATCATGGCTGCGAGGGAAGTGCTGAAGGAGGGTTTTAGGGGGCATCAGGTACAGTAGCATCAGGTCTGATTTGAAGAGTTGGTTTGTGGCAGCTAAAGTTGGGCATGCTGCTTTTTTTGGTGGGGTTTGTAGGTGTTGCTTGCCTGCACTTCAATGTCTTAGGTTCCTTTTCTTGGTTCTCATGAAGACTTGCAGCAACAGTTGTTTGCGCTGCCTTTGGCGCTTGAGTTGTGCCTGGCTCGGTGCTACGGTGCTTTGTGCTACTTGCGCTGTCCCACGGGATGGGCAGAGTTTGCATCAAGCCGAACGGGAACCCCGGATTTGCAACTGATTCGATCTGCTTATAGTGGCTGCTTGCTCTTCTATGAGCTTCAGAACATGGGCTCTCCGGATATATATATATATAGAGACGCTTGCTTTGAGACTTCCATTGGCTGATTTTTTTGATGTTCCACCGATGTCTTCAAAGGAAATCTATATATCTTTGGAACATGTGTTCATTTTCCAGTGGCGAAAACGCGGAAGGAAGGAGACCTGCACTTTGGTGTAGTTTGCTTGGATGTTAGGACTTTAACTTGTTGCCAACCAAGGGGTTTTCCATTAAACCACTAGCAGGGGAGCAGAAAGCCACCGAGCTTTGTGCAAAGCGCCACTTGGCTGCAAGGCATGGTTTATTTGGTGGTTCAATCATCTAGGGCCGTCGATTTTCCCTAAGAAGGCCGCCTATGGGAAGGAGACCTGCAGCTTCCTTTCTGCGTGGCACTGGCCGAAGACCCAAAGCGATTCGAGGTATTGGAGATGCTGCGAGCAGAGGTGGTGCCGGGCTTGAACGAGCTCAACGATCCGTGGCTGGCAGGGTGTCCAATGACCCATGGGGCTTGGTGAGGTTCTTTTTAATCGCCTTCATGCTGACCCCATGTGAGCCACGGTCAACATATGCGTAGATCACTTTAGTAAAGCGGGGTTGGTTGCAGCATGAATTTGCAGAAAGCCTCGCAAAACGACAGGGCTCTCATATTATGAATCAGCCAGCCAGTTTATTATAGTAGGGGTCGGGGGAATTCTCCTCCAAAAGTGATCTGTTCCGCACATTTCATTCAGAATCGGACACCCCCCCGATTATTTTATAACCTCACAAAGCAGAGGATCGCTGGGCCGCAATTGTTTCGCTTCTACCCAGGATGAGGCCATTCCAAGGGTTCGGGGGTCCCGGCCAAGCCCGGGAGGAGCCAAACACATGTAAACTATAGGGCTCCAAGAGTATGCCCATGCATGGCTTGATCTAGCTAACAGTATTGAGTCGTCATTAAGGGGGGCTGCGTCCACAGGGTATATCGCAGGAATGTCATGTATAGTTATAAAACATATACATATATATATATATATGTATATATATGTGTACATGTGCAAATTCTGAATGTAGATCCTGTGCTTGGTGGGCCATGTGAACAGATGGCATGGTGCATTCTCAATTTGGTTCTTTGTCCAAGGCGGTTTTACCAGTGTGGTGGTTTGTGTCGCCTGCCCGGCATGCACATGATGCCGAGGACGACACGTGATTGGACTGACGATGATGATGATGATGATGATGATGATTCATTGTGATGATGCTATGTTAGCATACAATTGCTGCCTTTGGGCCCGAACGACGCTGAGTAGTACTAGGATTGATGAAATATGTATTATGAGTTTGGCTGCAGCATTTGCTTGAGCATTGCTGCGTCTAGTCTCAATTTGGTTTAGTATTGGTCCATTTGTGTTTTCCCGGTCTAGTCACACTGGAGTTCTCCAGCAGGAGTTCTTAGTATCACGTGTGCTTCAGCCTGTTCATAGCATCAGTTTCAATATGTTTAGTGCTGGTTTAGCATTGCCGATTCTACTGCGGAATTGCCTTATGGCCAAGTCTTCCGTCTTGAGCTGGTAAAGTGTTATTACTTGAGCTTTTTTCCTGGCAATTTGTTTTCAACACGTGCAAACAAACAGCAACATGTTTTGCGCATGCGCAGCATGTTGGTCATTGTTGCCCCCTTTTTTCCCATTTCTCAGGAAGCATTAAGAAGCAAAACCTGCTAGACGCCAACACATTGTACTTTTCGCAGCTCTACATTTTGCCTTTAGTGGGTCCAGGCTGTTTACCTTTTGTTCTACCTGTATACAACTGAGGCACAACAAAGTAAGCCAGGTTGGGTTTATGTTTGCTCCTTTACTTTGCGCTTTTCATGCGTCCAGATTTGTTACTCTTCAGTTTGTTCACCTTCACTGCGGGGTAAGCACAACATTAAAAACAAATGTATATACATATATATATATACATATAACTGTGTATATTTTAATGTATGCATATATATATATATATATGTATACATGTTTTGCTGGCAAGGATAATGGCGAGACATCGTTGCTGCTTGCGATCAAGCGGCAAAAGTGGGAGGCGCTGCCGGGACATGCGCCAACTTCACAGCGACCAGGGCAAACTGTTGACAGTTTAAGACAGGCTAGGTCCCCCAGTAGTGCCCTTTTACCCTTTTTTGGGTGAGGGTTCCCCTACTAAAATAGACTACAGAAAAAGAATACCCCAACCTCTCTACTGGAGGACCTAGCAGAGGGTGGCCCTGAGGGCGCTAGGCACATTCCTCTCAGAGGGGCACCGGACATGTGGGAGCTGATTGAAGACATGCTGAAATCCCTTGGGCGTAATTACCCTCTCACCAACTAATATGGAACTTGACAGCGGGTCCCGTTTCAAAGAACATGGTCTTCCAGGAGCACCCGGAAGTCAGGTTCCATGTTAATTGGTGGGAGGGTGCCGAGAAACTCTAATCGCTAAACTCTTATTCCAACTTCTACGTATTAATTTCAATGTTGAGCGCGTAATCGCGCGCCTCCATGCAAAATTGGGGAGGGGTGTGTGTTCTAAAACCATGGCATATGTCAAATCCCGCGCCCCGTAGGTTTCGGGGCCCATTTTTGCCTGAGGCGTTTAGGCACCATTTCGATATGAACAAACACAACACCCTCCCCATCCTCTCCACATTGTTTTGGAGTTGGTCAGAGATTGGTTTGTATGTGAGCGTGTCTGCTTTGTATCACAATCTCTGTCTTCGTGTCTCTGTCAGCGTCTTATGTTTGCTGCGTGAGGCTGAAGGAAACTTGTTTGTGCAAGTGTGCACTGATGTGAAGCAAATATTATAGCCTTAGAAACTAATGAGCTGACATCTTCAAGCGTTCAGGACAAACTGCGCGGGGGTTGCTTGCTTCATTACTGGCTTGGTTTGGCTGGGTGGGCTGGTTAGTTGGTTGAGTGGCAGGCTGGTCGGATGGTTGGTGTTTGCACAAGCGGTTGGGCGGACGTGCCTGTATGTATGTGTGTTTTGTTTGTGCCTTTCTGCATGTGCTTTAGTGGGCATGCGCCTGGCGAAGTCTCTGCCTGTCTAGCACGTAGAGAGAGCGAATATGTGCCTTTCTTTTGAGAGCTAAGTAGTATCATATCAGGATGCTATAGGTAGCTGTCCAGATTTCACGGCGCAGCCCTCACATCTTTTGCGAATCGCAGCCGTGGGTCGGCAAGGGACGGGTGGATCTCTGCAGGTGGCGTTGGCCATTTTGCAGAGACAGGACTTCACCAGGCTGAACGCCGCTGATCCGAAAGGGGCGTTGCCTTTTTTTTTTGAGGGGGGGCATCAAAACAGAGGAAACACGGTGGCCCGCAATGCACGCCACGCACTAGACTCGCCATAGCGTACCCGAATTCTCATGTTGCGACTGCTTTTTTGGTGATCAAATGCGCGACTTCAGAGACTTGAGGACTGGGGAGCCTTTTGGCGCTTGTTGCAAATGGGAGCTGGATGCGCTTAGGTGTAATATGTGAAATCGTCTGGAACTGAGCCTTCTCGTGATCGCTGCCCTACGACAGCTCACGTCCTGAAATTTGTTTGGATTGATGGCTTAATAGTAGTGTGTTTAATCTGTTGCGGCATCCCGGATCCTGTCATAACAACTACTTGTTGCAATTGGCATGATTCAGAGGGAGGCGTTGCTTGGCCCCTCCCAGTTTGCTTCCGGACCGATGCCTGCTTTGTTGGCCAGAAGCCCTGCATCACCTCACATTCGGGTAGTGCAAGTGCAGCAGCATCAGCCTGGCATGGAAGTCGGACATGGGCACCACGGCTGATGCTTGGGAGGCTTTGCAAGGCAGTCATATCCGGATAGGATTGAGATGTTTGTGTTTGCCTTGTGTGCCCTCCTCCCCTTAGCTTTTTCGCTTTTTAGTGCTTAGTGTGGGGTTCCATTTAACCCACTAGAAGTTAAGCTTTTAGCAGATCTGAAAACGGACAGCCCAGTTTGCAGACAGTTTGGTGGGGCCTTTTGGCACGGAACACGCCAGCCCTGCGGAGCGAAATTCGACAGGATCAGACTTGGGAGTTGGGCTGCTGGTGTCTTTGTTCCTAGGCTTTGTTCCATATCCATGGCCTGGAACAGAATCAGAGCCATATCTAGATATAGTTGTTGTGGGTTCCTGGGAGTTGCAAATCTCTTTGGTGCATTTTGCTTGGATGTCAGGACTTTAATTTTTTGCCAACTAGTGGGTTTTCCATTAAACCACCAAAAGCTAGACTTTTAGCAGGGGGCAGAAAGCAACCGAGAGATGACGTGCCATGTTTGGAGCGATTGGATTGTGCGCCAAGGCCCTGGATAAACTGGGCTTGTCCTGCTGGCACCATTGCCTTGTCAGAGACCGCTCTGATGCGCCTGGGCGCGGCCAAAATGCACGTGCTTTGAACATGTGAGCGGGATGTTTTTGTTGGATCTCCTGGGATGGGTGTTCTTGAGAGCCCTATATTTCTGGCCAGCAAATTGGGTTCCTAGGTCCTCAACGTTTAGATGACCTCAGGTGAAAGTCGATATGTGCGTGGTGGTTTGTTTCTGTGTTTTCCCCCGAAACATCTTTGAACACAGCTATTAGCAGTTGATTGAAAGCCATCCGTTGCAACCCCGCGGTTCTGTTTCAGGTTTGCTACTTGCAAGCATGGGATGCACACTGGTTCTCCAATCGGTGCAATCTCTTTACGGGCTGCAGAAAAACCTTCAGCACAAGTTTACTCGACCTTTTGACCTTTTGCTTTTCCCGTTTTGGTCCATTTTTAGTGGAGGTGCCAACAGGTTTTCCTTTTATTTATGGGTCCTTTGGGCCAGTGAGATTGGTGTCAAGCCGAGCTTCTCGCCGCCGGATTTCGCCGAGGTGGCCGCCGCGATCCGGCACCGCCCCGACTTCGACGTCCCGGTGGCGTTGAGCGGCGAGGCCATCTCGAGATGCGCCACTGAGAGCCGGACTTGGCGGCCTATGCCCGTGCGTGGCATCTAGCTATCTAGCTTCGGCTGCCGTCCAGCCGTCCAGCCGTCGCCCGTCGCCCGTCGTGGCAAAAACGGGGGGCCAGACGCCAGGTGGCACCGACCACAGCCGTGACAGTCGATCCATTGGGTTCTGGATGGTGCATGGCATCTTTGCGCTGAAACGCAGGGGATGTGTCGATTGACAACATCAGACTCTCACAAAGGGACCCAGGAGCTGACCCTTTGCGGAAGTGAGAACTGGAGTTGCGCGATCAGGCCAAAGACCTTGTGCCACCAACCACACAGATACAAGGACTGCCGACAACCAAGGTAAGTTTCAACTTCTCAAATATCAATGGCATTTCTAGCCACACTGCTCATGCCCCAATGTTTGTAGGAATGCTTGACCTGCCCATTCACAAGCTATTGCTCCTATTTAACTGTTTCTTTGCACTGCCCTGGTTCTCTGTGGCACCTCCTCATCAACATGCTCATGGAAAGAACCAGTGGTTGACTTGCAAGTACTTTAGGGCGGGCCTTTCACATGTTCCAGCGAATCTCTCTGCCAGACGAGCGGACAGGGAGTTTCTGGACAGTGAACAGACTGCCAGATGCGTCTTGCATCCCGAGCAGGGTGCTCGCAAACAATGGTGTTCATTCCGATTGCACAAGATGTAACGCCTGTTCCGGGCTGTGTTTCGTCGACCCGCATGCTGGTTTTTCAAATAAATGTTCTCAGCGTGTTGCAGTCATAGCCGGGACACCTGAGGCTCGCAATTTTCCTGTGGGTCCCTGCTGGAGGCCCCAGTCAACGACACCAACCTTCCCAAATGGGATGGGCTAGTGCTGCAGTCGCAAGAGTGTCGCAAGCAGCAAGAAGGCTTCTTGCCATCTTAAAAGGAACAGCAGTAAAGGACGTGATTTCAACATGACGCGGACTCCGGCTTTGAGATTATCCGGCAGCCGAAGCACCATGGGTGTCGGGGTGGCTTATTCTGTCAACGCTGATCCTTGGAGCTGTCGATGTTTGAGCTCGGTCAGGAACTTGAATTGCCCCCGCAGAACAAGCTGCGATCTTTTGGCTGCCTTCGTTGAGCGGCGATTTTTCGCAAAACGCAAGTAAGCAAAGGTTCCGCATACTGTTTCTTGTTAAGTGAGCAGCTTGGGCTTAGTGAGCCGGAAAGCACTGCATGCAAACGCACACGATATCCTGGCGGAGCGATCGAATCGCAATCTGGATTTAGGTGCATGCCCCTCGTCAAATAGCGAGAGACCTGCAGTGAGCACTGACTGCGGAAAATTTGCGCGCGCATCGAAGCGGCAAGCATGCAAAGGCTCCAGCTGCAACAGTTCTAAGACGAGCCCATGGC
Source organism: Effrenium voratum (assembly GCA_963377175.1). Taxonomy (NCBI): domain Eukaryota; class Dinophyceae; order Suessiales; family Symbiodiniaceae; genus Effrenium; species Effrenium voratum. The sequence continues at coordinate 211,789 of CAUJNA010001979.1, forward strand.
CATGTCGGACCTAACCTTAGGCCGTTTTATCCCCAAAGATGAGCCCATGGCCATTTCGAAATGACCCAAGTGGCGGCGAGGGGGATGGAAGAAAAGGGGCGGGCTTGCAGCTTCAGGACTTGTCACAGCGGGCTGCGCTATCCCTGTGACACATTTTGTTGGCGGGGGTGTTGCTGGTCAGCGGTTCACTTCTTGTCTTCCAACATTTGCAGCATCCATCGAGCTTTCTCAGGGCTCCTTAAAAGATACATTTTGCCCATTTGAATCATGTTTTTTCCACCAAAATAAAGGGGAACCACCATGTACGAGGCAATGTTCAGGTGTAGAATGTAAGGATCCCTGTTTCTCTTTGGCCAGTTGGCCCACCTGGCTGATCAAACTTTTGGCGATGCTGACGAGACTGGGGAATCAAACTTTGGCAATGCGTATGCACCGCTGCGCGCCCAAGATCGCCCAAGTAGCTGGGGTTGCATGTTCCTGCACCCCTTGCATGGTTGTCGTTGGGAAACATTTTTCCAATTTTTGCTTATTGTGGTTTAGTGGGAAATCCCCACTTAACTGCTAAAATTTAGATTGTTGCTCCCCCTCCAACGTCAACCAAGCTTGAACATTGGAGCAGTAGGTAAGTTAGACAAACCCATCCCATGGCCCAAAACAAACGACACTCCGATTTTGCGAGTTGCGAAGTCAGACCGGCACGTACGTGCCATCAATTCGCACTGCATGTTGTTCCCCATTCATGGCCGGAATGGGGCGTCTTATGCAACTAGCAGTTCATTCCCCAGAGGGTCCAAGTACCTCCTGAGGATTGCAAAAGGGGTCGTTCAGTACCTCCTTAGCTACCTAGGGACCCTCTGGGTCCCAGTCAGCATGCCTGTTTTCTTATTTGGGTATGGGTCAAAATTAAACCACCAGAGGATCGCAGGTTTTTGTCCACATTTCCATTTACCAGGATTCCATTTTGGGTCCATATTTTTGACCCACAGCCATTTTTTCGTTTTTGACCCATGTCAGCCGGCCAACTGCCCGTGCAGGCTTGCGAAGAGTGAGTGGTCGGCTAGTGGAGGGCGGGCAAGGAGCTAAGGAGCTGGTGAGGTGTGTCAGTTCCCAGGCCTTCCGTATTGCGATCATAGGTGTCCTTTTTGGTTGTTTTGGTAGAAAATAGATTGCGATTCCTGCTTTACCTTGTGGTTCAATCATCTACCAGGGGAAACCCCACCTATGATTGCGATGCATCCCAGTTGCTTGAATGGGGTGTGGGCCAAAATTTTCAACCAGGGGACTGCAGATGTTGGTCCATGTTGCCACTTACCAGGGCAACACATTTTGGGTGCCGATTCTTGACCGGCCATTCACAAAAAACATAGCATGGCTGAAGTGTTTCGTTCCGACGTGCTCCAACAAATCCTCTTGATTGCATCGACTGTTCAGCTGCCACAAGTGTCAGGCGACCTATCAAAGTCGGATGACCCATGTGTTTTTAGAATGGAGGGCCATTGTTTTAAGTTGTTTGTTTTGTTTTTTTTGTTTATTTTTGTTTGAGGGTGGTTTTTCGGCTTTTTGGCTTTTGTGGGTTTTGCGTGGGTTTTGGTGGCTTTTGTGGCTTTTCATTTCGCATCCTCTGCATTCACAGTTCCTCAGCATCGCCAGTTCCTCTCTGGTGCCCCCCGCCACCCCCCTTTCGATTAAAATGCACGCCTAATTGAATCATCACTTTTTCGATCATCATGCGACAGCTACTTTCTAGATTTTTTGCCCTCCCCCTGCTTTTTATATGTTTTTTGGGCTTTTTCGATCATCACGAGGGGGGCTGCCGCCCCCCCAACCACCCCCCCTACTTTTTAGATTTTTTGCCCCTAATTGAATCATCACTTTTTCGATCATCATGGGGGGGGCTGCTGCCCCCCCCAACCCCCCACTGCTTTTTAGTTGTTTTTTTATTCCTCAATTGAATCATCACTTCTAATTGAATCATCACTTGTCTAATCATCATGGGGGGGGCTGCCGCCCCCCCAACCCCCCCGCTACGTTTTGGGGAGTTTTACAGGGATTAATTTGCACCCGTATTTGAATCCTCACTTTTACCATCATGAGGGGGACCCGCCCCTTTTTTTTAACATAAATGCTTACCTACCTTGCCGGAGAGGAACTGATGATGCTGAGGATGTAGGAAGCCAAGGCCTCGATTTGCTGGTGATGCTGGGGATGTTGGCTGGACATGCGGGGGATGTTGAAAACGATGTTGACGGGCTAGCGTAAAATACGTACATTTCGTGAGAACATGGTGTAAAATACAGCATTTTACCAGCCAGGACGGAAAACCCAACAAAAACAATAAAACAAAACAAATCCCAAATTAAATCTCGACCCTTTTAGAATACTTAGCATACCTGCTAGCACCCCAATCTTAGCAACTTCTGCTTCATGAAACACAAACGTTGCACACAACAGAAGGCAGATGTGAGAATGCACCGGCAAAGACGCCCTTACCCTCCATGTCAGGTGTGAGCGCATTCGTTGGTGGCCTTGTGAAGGATAGGGCAGCATCCTGGCACCAAACGTGATGAGAGCGAAGTTCCGAGCCATAATTTTTAGTCCACAATTCCACCACTCAGTTTTCCTTCTTAGGGCCATCCTACTCCGGCGATTCTGAACTTGCCTGGGCCACGAATGGAGGCTCTTAAAAAGTATGACTTGAGCGACGGAGCCGACTGCGGGGACAAGGCTTCCCGATATGGAGAGCAAGTAGCCGCCAGAGCAAAAAGTGGTGTCATCAGGGCTGGGGGGGGGGGAGGAGGCGGGGACGAGGAGGGGGGCAGGGAGCCCAAAAGCCCGGAAAAGCCTTGACAAGAGCCTCAGAAGAACTCCCCCCCCCCCCCCCACCTCCACCCTCCGCCCCAGCCCCCATGATGTGCATGGTACCTTGCTTAGCAAACACTTTCGCCGAAAGGTGCACTTGGCCTTAGGCGTGGTTGCATGCCCCGCCTCCTACTATCGCGACCGACGCCCGTTGACCTCCTGGCAGCGTCAAAATTTTTCGGCTTCCAGGAGTCGGCTCTGCCAGGAACGAGAGAGCGATGCAAGTGCAGCCAGGGAACCGCAACCCACACGGGGACATGATCGCTTCATACTTTCTTTCTTTTTTGCGGATTCCTTCTCTGCCGCCGTGGCTGTTCTTCACTGCGAGGTGCTGGCCCAAAGGGTTTCGGGCATGGGTTTGGAGACACACACACACACGCACGGAAGCTGGTTTGTTTTGCAAGCATGATGTTTGGTCAAAGGTGGCCATGACAAGAGCTTAATGATGTTTAATGGCTTTCTTCAGTGAAGGGCCTGCCGCCACCAAACATGATAAGAAGACCTGTTCGGGCTACTTGCTCAAGGGTGCTTTGCCACCAGATGCTGCGCGCCCCCGTTCCAAGAGGGTGTTCGGCCGAGGCTGCGCAGTCGCACTGCTTCTCTGGAGTTCACATCGAAGTTTCACCAAGCGCCACAATTGATCCATGCGCCCTTGTTCAGATTGCGCAGCAAAGCCGCGCCGCCTTGAAAGGATGGTTTGTTTTTGTCCATTGTGGAAGCGAACTGCCCATGCTGAGCATTGAAGGCACGTCAACGTTAGTTGACAGGCGAATGGGTTCATCTTTGCCTGGTTTGCTGGCTTGCAGAGGCTCTCTTGGTGTCCAACCCAATCTGAAAACGATCTCAGTGCAATATGAGGCAGTGTGCAGGCACGCAACATGTTGTTTCCACTCATAGGGAAGTCGCGCGTCCCGCTCTTGCAGCCCTTCCCCCATTTGGGTAGATTTTGTCCACAACAACAACGTCCCCCAGTAGTGCCCTTTTACCCTTTTCTTTGGGGAGGGTTCCCCTATTCTAACCTCTCTACTGGAGGACCTAGACAAGAATCAACATGTGGAAAGCTGACACGCCCTGGTCATGACCAGCGTTGCTCAGGCCATGAGGGGCGCCAGCTTTAACAAGGTCTTCCAGATGAGCAAGGCATGGGTTCCGTCCGTCCATGACCCAGGTTCCAGGCCCAAGGCAGCCAAGATTGTTTCAAAGGGGGGACGGTGTCGGGAAAAAACGGATCAGTCGCCAGTGCTTCCTTGTATATGTTCGGTATGCTTTGGGGGTTTTGGCGGAGGCAGACCAACCGGCGAGGCAACCTCCGCAAATGCAACCCACGCTCACCCAACAAGTCTGCATAAACTCCGGAGAGCTGATCGCAAATCTTGATTTGCTGTGGATTGAATTCGCCTTTGGGAAGGCTGTGCTTTTGATGCAGACATCCTGCATGGCGATGCTTTTCATGCTTTCCAGCGTGTCTTGCTCATTTGGGCAACCTGGAAGTCAGTGGCCAGTTTTCCGAGGCATGGGCGCGGCCCAGTAGGTTTGGCGGGCCGGCTCGTGGCATGGTCCCGGTCGGTCGGTTGGGTCGGTGGGTGCTTTTTGGCTTTCGCGAAGTTGTTGTGGCTTCTGGCGTGTGTTTTTGTTTGGGTTTCCACATCAGCGTCACCAGCAACCCTCAGTAGCATCACTGCCAGGACATGCCAGGATAGCAACCCACCCTAAACCACCCAAGTCAATCCTAAGTTTTAAACAAACCCTATACCAACCCTAAACCCACCCGAAACCAATCCTAAACTGGTTTGGGGTGGGTTTGAAGGGTTTATGGTAGGTTTAGGCTGGTTTAGGGATGCTTTAGCGCTGGCTTAATGTGTGGTGCTGGTTTGGGGTGGGTTTGAAGGGGTTATTGTAGGTTTTGGCTGGTTTAGGGATGCTTTAGCGCTGGCTTAATGTGTGGTGCTGGTTTGGGGTGGGTTTGAAGGGGTTATGGTAGGTTTTGGCTGGTTTAGGGATGCTTTAGCGCCGTTTCCCAAAGCACCAGCTTGTGCCATGTTGAGGGTTTTTCCCTAGCTGAGCTTGAGTATCTTTCGAGCACTCGCATTGCGAATTGCAGTCCAGCCCTGCGACCAGGATGCTGAAGCAACCTGTGCACACCTGCTGGCAAACGCCAAAGTGGTGGAGGGTCAGTACAAGGCCAGGAAAACTGTTGAGACCGCTGAGTGCAAGTGCTTGTCTCGGAGACATCCGATTCCCAGCTGTCAGCCAGCGAAACCTCGGTTGCACCTGCAATCACGTAGCTTTTTAATCAGAGAAGGGCGTTTCCCAAGCATCGCATGAAGCACCCAACTTTCCACTATCGACTCAGTTTACTCTTTTGTAGGAGCATCATCTGATGTTCGGGATGCCTAAAGCCCTACTCTTTTGGCGCAAGCGTCCTTCAGCCGCAGCATCCAGCCAGCATTGTCTCGCATCTGACATGGAAAAGTTATTTAAAACCAAAAAAAAAGCACGCACAGACCCATACTCTGATATTACAAAGCTGAAACATCAACAGCCTCTGCAGCAGAGTGGCCACAAAACGCGCAGCCCATGCTTTGGGTAGCCCGGAACCGGCCGGCTGAAAGCTGAAAGTAGCATCCTTCAGCGCCTGAAACCCAGGCGCTTCGCGCGGAGCATGAGATGCTGAGAATTGAGGCGCGGGCTGCGAGAGATGCAGGGAATGAGAATTGGAATGACCCGTCTACAAACCATCCAACTGGTGGTTTCTTCATTCGGGGACCAACGCCTGGGCTCATTCAACCACATTCCCTAGCGATTTCGCCCCAGCAAGGCAATGCGTGACTTGAAATGCATCCTGCCAGTGCAAACTAACACGAGAAGTTGAAGTTAGATGAAGGTCAAGCATTGTTGGACAAGGTTAAGCTCGTGATTGTCAAACACAGTTTTGTACAATACAGAATGTTCGGGCAGGTTCGCAATAGCTCTTGGCCAAGGCAGTCATCAGCGCTCGCATGTCATCATGTGATTTTGTGTAGCCCCCGTTTTGCCACTCAGATTGAAGCATGAGCACAGAGTATTTTGTTTCATGAACATTTGTATGGCAGTGTTTTTAAATCTGGACTCTGGACATTCTGCAAGCATTGCCCAAGCCCTTCAACGGAGCAAATTCGCCGCTGAAATTCAACGTATTGATGGTACTGTTTGTGGCACCTTGGATCCACACCAGAATCAGCTCCACAAAAGGTCACTGTAAGGATGATCCCTTTTAATGGATCTGAGGGCTCAGCGCAAGCTTGTGTGAGGGGCCCCTTTTGGTTGCATTTGGCTTGCTTTCCTTCTGACAGTGGCCAAAAGGGTTTATAAATCCTTGCACCTTCCCACGTTCCTCTATGCCAATTTTGCTCTCCTGTGGCCAGATACTCCTAGCTCAGAGGTTGAGCCCTTGCAAGTTCTTGAATCCGCCACTGTTGAGTTTGCCTTAAATGACATGTGAAACAGCTTCGCAATACAAGCCACTTCCACACACAGAAGCCGCCCACCAAGAAGTAATGAAATATCAACATGCTGGTGATTGATTAACGTAGGCCAGGCAACTGGACCGGCTGTCCGCAGCTACCTGAAAAGCCATTTTCGCACTGTAGGGCCTTCCGCATGAGGGCCATTCCTTCTCATGAAAGCTTTGCACTTGAAGGCAGATACGCTGAGATTCTGCTTGGACAAGGCGCGGTCGTCAGCGGCAGGGAACGGCTTTCCTTCCCTGCAATTAGGTTCGGGAGGGGGGTCGTAATCCGGGCCTGCTTCTTGTTTGGCTCACCCACCCACCCCCTCCCCGGCTAGCAAACAACAATTTCGCGAGCAGATTGACTGAGCTCATTCGACCCCCTGGATTGAGAGATGGAAGGCCTCGATGTGACTGATGGTTTTGTTTAGTTTTTCTCGTTAAGTGGACAGAGGCACAGGCTTCGATCATGACATGTGGACATGCGCGGCTTCATGTGCCAAGGTCCGCTTGATGCGCCAGCAGCGTACTCCCAAGCGTGCCCAAGCATCCTCTTGGCGCCAGGCCGGAATTCTTCCCTCAGCTGTGTTTGACGAGGACGGGGCAGCCATGAAAACAGATCAGGGGAGAAGCTGGGCGCTTCACGAGGTGTTACTGCCGATGATGTTGTCCTGGCGGACCACATTCTGCAGCCTTGCAGCCATACGTTTCACTGGCTTCAGAGATATGGTGACCGGTTGGGTTCAAGTTGGGCAAGAGAGCAAGGGCTTTTCTGCCATCGATGCTGTGCTGATTTGCCCAATCTTGTTTTATGTTTGGTATACTTGCAATCGTGTCGATGACCATGTTTGGATGGCAAGCTGTGACCAATCGGAACTGGCACCAGATGGTCTCGTTGGAGATGATGACATGGGTGTGGCTCAAAGTCTTCCAGAGCCAGGGCAAACCACCGGTTTGACTCTTTGCCTCCGTCTACCAGGCGGCCATGTCTCCATTTGCTTGAGCCACAGCCGCATGGATCCGGCTTCTCAGGAGCTGAAGCGTCGCGGAGCGGAGAGGCCGCAAGAGGAGCGGACAGGGAAGCGGGTGAGGGCAGAGTCATGGTCATGGGCAACATGGACGTCATGCCTGAGCCATGCTGCGGTGCAAGGCGGTGCAGGTGTGATGCGCGTGTTTTTTTCTCGCGCGAGGCTCTGGCTCCGGATTTGCCCCATCGAGCGCAAGTGGCCATGGACTCGAACCTCCGAATCTTTGAAAAGAAAGGGACACTCCCCTAAGGGTCATGCACCCAATGCAGATTTCCAGGCCCTCCAATGGAGAACCCCGACCCCGACCATTCAGGGCCCTTGGAAGCCAATTTTGAGGGCCCAAAATCTTTGGGGACCCTCCGGGTTTGGGAATTTGGTATGGCCCACGGATTTGGAGGAACGATGCGGTTCTCTCGTTCTCTCAGACTTCGCCGGTTTTGTTCGTTGGGTTTCTCGCTGCGCTTCATGCTGGGAAACCGGTTGCTCATCCCGTGTCACCAAAGACGGCAGCGTTTGGTTTGGGGTGGATTTGCAGCTGCAAACGGGATCCTGCCAAGAAAGGTCCGATGGACATGGGATGACCATGGGTTGGAAAACCACCAAAAGATGATATTTCCCACATGGGAGAAGTTACCTATGGTCAAACATGGAGGGGGGAGGGGGGGGCCGAAATGGAATGTTGATCAACCCCTACTCCAAGCGCCAGTCCATGACCTGAGGCCAACCCATCGCCGAAGGCTCAAGTGAAGTGCGCCTGGCTGAACCGTGCGAGCCATCGGAAGGATTGATGGGAACTGAAGGACGGTCCACGAGCCATACACGCCCTTCGGGCGGCTTGGGGTGGGGCTTGGGGGGGAGGGGGTTGGTGGGGGGGTTGGGGGGGGCCCGGAAAGGGGGGGCTGGTGGGTGGTTGGGGGGGTGAGTATTCCGTGGCAAGAATATATGTCCTTAGGGGGAGGGGGCACATGTTTGCGTGTTTGCGATGTTGAAAAGGGCCGCATGGTTTATTGAACCACTGCCTCCGTTATGTTGGTCTCCCCCCCCCCGCTTGTAGCCTTATACTGCGGACAGGTCTTCAGGCTTGGGCCCCGCTCGGTTTCCCCAAGGAGATTGACCTTGAACACTGGTTTTAGTTTGTCAGGACGTAGTGCTAGCAGAACTGCGCGTGCGTCGCTGGACTTGACTTGCACAGCAAGCACGTCTGTGGTCTCAGAACCAGGCATAGCCGCTCTTGGGCATCAATGCTTGCGCGGCCAGGAGGGAGTCTGGCAACCGATCCATGAGCTAAGGATTGTTCAGGAGCCTTTTGTTGCTTGGCGGTGCAGCTGGGGGTTCCACCCACTTTATGGTCATGGATCTTTCCATGAACAGAGGATGGGCAGCAATTGTTTTGAGGGCTTTTGCCTCTGCTGCACTCACAAGGGTTCGAGACATTTGCAGCCAGCACCTGAGTGGGAGGTACCAAGCCCCAGCTCAAGCTCCAGCACCAGCTCCAGCTCAAGCTCCAGCTCAATCTCCAGCCAATCAAGCACCGAGACGTGAACAAAGGCGCAGCCTCGCAACCGTTGATGGACTGAAGGGTGTTGACTTCGGTGAAACATGCATCTCACAACATATTTTTGGGACGTTTGGCGTGCATGTGCTTCAACAGAGGTTCTCCCATGTGTCCAAATTACCATCTCCTTGACTGGGTTTCGTAATCTTGCACATGAGCCTGGCTTGGAACTCAAGTTCTTCCCACCGACTTTTTTTGACTGCATGCCAGGGCCACCTTCCCACGGATGCGGAACTCTTCGTCGCCGCCTGGGGCGCCTAACAAAAACTCCGACGATCATCAGACGAGTCGTTGGTTTTAGTAGCTCTCAGCGATCACTACGGTTTCCCTTGATGCGTGAACGGTGTTGACGATCTTCGTGGGGCTTGGGTTGTGTTGACAGCTGATTGTTGCAACCCCTGGAGCTCTCATTGTCTTTCTGTTCAGTATCAGGGTGGAAACTGTGCATACATATACTTTAGACATTGGCCAGCCTCGATAGAAGGAGCCACCAGTCGTGCCACGAAGATCTGCAAAACGCTCTGCTTGCTTGGGTGGGCTGGGGTTTAAGCAAGTTGCAGCCAATCAAAGCCTTCTTCCAACAGTGCATTAGATCACGGCTGCAATCCAGTATTGCCTGGGCCACAGCAGTTGCTTTCCTGGCAGGTCCTGTTCCAGAGAAAACGGCCGACAGACAGCACCTGCTCCCATATTTGCTCTCATTTCTGTGTTCGCAACCTTTGCACCAACATGAATATCAGTTTGCCGTTGAGCGATTGAAACAAATGACAAGCCAGTGACACAAGAGATGCCCGGCCCGGAGGTGTTTTCTTTTTGTCATTTGCCAGCGGCAACGATGAATTCCCGCGTGGTGGGAACCTCTGGCTGTCTCCTCTGGTCTCTGGTCTCCCACCTTGGAGTTTTTCCTGCGAGGCCACGTGGGAGGAGCCCACCTCCAGGACTGGCCTGGAAGCATTGGGCCCTCTGGAGTTCCGTGGTGGAAAGTTGGGAGCTTTGGGAAGACTGGCCATCCTCCGATCCTTTTTCCAGCTTGAAGTTGCTTGAATCAAAGGACTCACGTTCCCAGAACATATTCATGCAGAAGCAACACAACAATAGGAACAAGCCACTGCACGTGTTGCCTGCTTGTCGAAGATAATACCTCAAGTCGCAGGTGATTCCAGAGTCATCCTGGGCTGAGCCGTTTCGGCTGTAAGTCAGAGTTCCTGGTTGGTATCATTGAAAGGGCTTAATCGTACGGCTGGCAGCATGAATGTGGAACTATGGTCTTTGGCTCCAGGGTAGGAGGTGTTTTGGGCGAACCGCTTTTTCTTGCTGCACGGCGATTCAATGTTTCTGGTGCAAATTCATTTACTGTCAGCATTAGGCTCATGTTTGGCCTTTCTGGTGCTGGGTTCTTTTGATCAGCCCGGAGCACGCGATGCAATGCATACAGGTGACAGCATCACGTTCATGTCTGGCCTTTCAGGGTCTAGCTGGTCTCGGACTGTCTCGCCGCCTGAAGTCATTAGTTATTTTGGCCATTTCTGGGGACTGTCAAAGTCAGAAGCTTGGTGGTTTACCTAGTCACCCACTCAACGGGGGCGACTTTAATTGCTAAATCTTGGGGCCAGACTCCGTGTGCGTGCGAATATGGGGAAAAATCGCAAAACAAAAACATGGGTTCTTGCTGACTTTCATGGGCGCTGCGGCTAGGAGCTCCCGTTCCCAGCCAGGCAGTTGGCAGTTGGGATGTTTCCAGTCGCACTTGGCTTAGAGGGAAGGAACACGTTTTTACGGCTATTTGGTAACAGATCTGTGGACTTCTACTTGTCGAATCACCTGGATTTTCCCATGGGACCCACAAAAACTTTTACTAGGTGGTTGGTTTACTTTCGGCTCCCCTATACAACAAGCACACAGCTGCCACCGTTTGAAGGATCTCCCTGGCTTTCCGCCGCACGGCCATGACAGCATTCTTCTGGTCCATGCATCTTTGCATTTAAGGCGCTCCGAGCCAAGTTATGTAAACTTCCGTCTATGTGTTTTTTTGGTGGGTGGGAAGGGGACAGTCGCCCAGCATCTTGGTTTATCAAGGCCGCACTGCAGATGGCAGTTTGTAGTCGATGGTTCCATTGCGGTTTTGCACGCAACATCCTGAGGCTGAGTTTAATTATGCATGAGCATGTTTGAAAGAATGTCCATGGAGATTTCGCAGCATTTGGGTTGAGGGTTGCTGCTTTGATGGAAACATATTTGCTCATTTTGAAAAGCTGTGATATGTTTGCTCTCTCGCTTTCTCTCTCTCTCTCTCTCTCTCTCTCTCTTTCTTCTATTTTTATCTCAAATCGTGACACGTTCACGTTTGCCCTGGTTTGAGGTTGGCGCCTGCTTAGCATTGTGTGCTTTTCCATTCTGGGATCCATTTCAATTCGAGATGAGTCATGAGGCTGCGTGGGAACTCATGGCACAGTGACTTCCAACGTAGTGGCTGGCAGGTTGGTGATGATTCGCTTTTGGCTGATGCCCATTTTGCGGTTAATTGTTGTGCTATTAACCCTTGTGTTCTGTTAATGAGCTTGGATGACCGCAAGACAAGCGATTCCAGAACCCGCATTGAAACCTTTCCTGGGTAGGCACATTCCGGGGCCTACTCGACAGGTGCGGGCTGCCCCGGCCTCTCCCAAGGATTTGCCCGTGCGGCGCTTGAGCAGAAATGGCTTGGTGTTGTGACCGCAAGGATTTGGTAGTACTGAGGGCAGCATCCCCAACAGAACTTACAGTGCCAAGAATTGGCTCCGCGGGATTCCGGAAAGGTGAAGCTCACGCGTTGCCGGAAGTGCGCCCATTGGCATTCATCCCTTATGCAATGACGATGATGCAATCTTGGTATGCCTGCAAGCTTGGCAGAGGATCACTATCAAATGATTCCCCGTTGACGAGCCGGTTAGCGCAACAATCCCTGGCACTCACATCATTTGCCTCCCCTAAAACAGGCCAAGGATTGGGTCAAACATGGAACCCTGGGGTTGTTTGGAATCCAATGTAGGGACTCCCAGCGTCAAGCAGTTCGCGCTTAAGACGCCGGTCGTCGAGCTCTCTTGAGGATGTACACATTGAGACTGACATGGAGCAGGCGAGTGCTTGGTGGGGCGGGCTTCCTGCCAGCCGAGCATGCAGATGTTACTGAGAGGAACCAAGAGAGTTGCAGTCCTTGTGACGGTAGTTGCTTCACTTTGTCTAGCATGGAAGTTCTCAAACAGTGGCCAGATTCCAGCAGGCAAAAGGCTGGGCGGGCCTTTGGCAGTTGCAGCTGCTCAATCAGTGAACTATGCGCAATGCGTGTAGCTCCCTGCTCCTCTGAAAGGCTTTTCAATGCAGGAGTACGTTCTTGGGTTCACACATGGAAGACACGTCCGGAACTTCCGTCGGATTCTATGCCTGCCAGGCCGTGCCTGCAGAATGCCAGCGCTCTCAGCCCCGATGACGTATTTTTCCAGATCCCGTCTTTTCCAATCTCGCGACTAGTGGAATGGCATAAAACTCATCCCAGCTTGGCTTGCCTGACTTGCTGCACCATGGCGATCCTACGCCTGACTGACCGCCTCAAGTACTTGGTTGGCAGACTTTGCAGCATACATCAGCCTACTGGCAATTCAGAAGTAGCTTTCATGTTCTTCGCCGTTGCAATCATTCGCTTGACACACAACACAAGAAACGGAGGGGTTCAGGGCTTCATGGGCCCAGGCGAGTTCCAGAACCTCCTCCAGGCGACGCTGGAAGGCTCCCCTGACCTGAGCCAGCAGGCGGGAGTTCTCAGGGCTCCAGTCCGCGACATCCAGCACCATGCACTCCTAGGCTTTGTGGCGAAGGGCGCATTACCCCAAAGAAGGAACCTCCAAATGATTTCATTTTATGGTTGCTTTTGTGTTTCTTTTGCCTACCTTGGCTTTTGGAAAGCAAACTTCATGTTTGATTCTGCGTTCTTATGCTTACCTTGGCAAAATTCATGGTTGATTCTAACGTTCTTATGCTTACCATGGCTTTTGGAACGCAAATTGTATGGTTGATGATGTGTTCTTATGCCTACCTTGCCTTTTGGAAAGCAACTTTCATGGTTGACTGTGGTTTTTCTTATGCCTACCTTGGCTTTTGGAAAGCACACTTGACGGTTGATGATGTGTTCTTAGTGGTTTTTGCTTCCCTCGGCCCTGGAAAGCCTGCGACTTCAGGCGCTCCGCGCCTTGCAGACGCTGCTCCGCTTCAAGCCGGAGGCCATCAAGTTGGCCGGGGTGCCTCAGGTCTCCCGTCGGATACGACGCACCGGGCGTTCCGTGGCGGACTTCAAACTTTTTTTGGGGCTTGGACCACCTTAGAGGTACACACGCACGTTTTTGTCAGGCTTCTTTTTTTTTGTTGTTGTTTTTTTTGGGGGGGGGCTTGGACCACTGTAGTGGGAAGCAAACAGTTCTTTCAGGCCTTTGTCGTCCAATCCACTTGTTAGGTTTGGTGAGACAAAGTTAGGAATTGCCACATTTGGTGGTTCATGCTAATACGAAGCTATGGCCGATGCAGCCGTTTGTGCCGACTGAGGGAAACGCCAAAGCTTCGCCGCTGACTACGGCGGTACGCGCGGGCAATGTGGAGTGCACCAAGGTTCTATTGAAGGCCGCCCGGGTTTGGATTTGGTTTGCAGGTCAGTGGCATGTCAATGTCTGTAAATTGGCGTTACGCACGTTTAACGCAAAATAATATGGAGGAAACATTAGACTGCTGCCTTTGGGGAGAATTATTATTCATGTTTTACCACATTTCCTTTCTTCTCGCGCAAGCCTAAAGAGCGACACTGCCTATTTCAGGTTTCAAGCCATGCTTTGTCAGCCTTTGTGCTGAGTGCCGTTGAAAAGCTTGGCTTGGGAGGCAGGAAAGTGCAACCCTGATTAATACCGCAACTTTTGATCGGTGTTATATTCGCACACTGCCAGTCTTTCTGTGTGTGCATAGCCATGCCGCATGCCTGGCCTCAGGGTTGTCTACTCAAACAGCTCAACCTTTTGTGTAGTCGACTTGCCCCAGCAAGTACTTTTCAGGCCTTTGGTTTTCTTCCAACCTGGTATATTGCTGTGGGGCCGTTGCCGCAAGCCAATACCTGTTAGTCCGCTTTGCAAAGATCCTTGGCATTCCAATGCCGTGCCATAGTGTCGTGTTGGCCTGCTGTTGAGCATCTAAGGGTGGAACTACATACCCCTTGTACATACCCCTTGTTCATACCCCTTGGCTTCCCTGGTTTCCAACCCAGCAGGGCTTTTGGGTTCATTTGTGCAAGAGCTATGTACCAGGGGTATGTACAAGCACCCCTGGAGAGGAGCCGTCTTCACACCTTTTCGTTACGAGACGTGAGTCACGGCACTGCTCCACTCGATTCGCCTCGAGACCTTGAGACAGGCCCGCGCTAGCCCCAACGAGCAAGATGACAAGGACTGACATGAGCTGATCACATGGGATGTGTCCTGATGGAACAAATCGTCAGACCTCGTGCTTTTCTTGGCATAGCAGCTGCCGTAGGCTTCCATTTGCTCGAGAATATGTTTTCCCCCTTGTTTGGTGTTGAAAGGACCCCATCGCTGCAATCCAGGGGGCTTAGGCAAATGGAACTCTGAGGAGATCGGCTTTCATGCATTCAATTTCATAAACTGAAGCTGGCTTGCTTCTGTACTTTTCGCTGCGAGCCTTGAACAGCTCTTGCTATGATTACGCAGTTGGCGGAGGCCAAAATTCGCAAAGAAGGGACAAGCAAGGTTTGGTTTGTTGGCTTGCATGCTGATAAAAAATAATCGTGCTTTGCCATGCTTCACCAATAAAGGGCTTCATTTTAGAAGTTGCTTCCCATCGCCTTGCATTTGGTTGTTGTTTTGTTTATTGTCATTATTACTATTGTTATCCTATGATCATGATTATTGTGCGGTGTTTTCTTTTACGTCAAAGTCGAGCATCAGGAGCTGGGCTTTGGCTCATGGAATCATGCGCGTCTGGACAGCCCCCGATCTCCCTGATCTGAGAAACTCCTTTGCCAGCGAGTGACTCAACTTGGACATTTTTTGCAAATACATTCCCCTTCGCAGACTATGCCATTTAGAAAACTCCGGTTTTCTCACCCAGCAAAATGCGCAAGTGTCCCCTTCGGCCGGTCGGCGGCTGGTTGGTTGGGCCAGAGTTTTTGCCATGGGCTTGATCAATATTCCATCTAGGGCCCCAAATTTGACCACGGCTAACTTTTCTCCATGCGCGAAATATCACACATGGTGGTTTCCCAACCAATGGTCATCCCACGTTCATAGCAAATGCTCAACCAACCTCCAGAGAGTCTGAGCGTTTTTGTATTACACCCTGGGATTACATTTTTGAAAAAACACGGTTTCATCCGGAATTTTGCTTTTTTAGTCAATACCCAGTGGGTGTATTCCCAGGGTGTGAGAGAGAGAGATCTCTCAGGGCGTCAGCCCGCTGCACCTGGCCACCTTCGATGGGAACCCGGACTTGTGCAAGGCGGGAGTCGTTCGATTTCACGGCCGTCCCGTCGTTCGATTTTTTGCGCGGGAGGTTAAAGGGCTGGTCTCGGGATCGTTGGTCAAGGGTTTGCTTAGGAATTTTGCTTAGGGTTGACTTTGTTGAGGACTAGGGTTGGCTTTCGGGCCGATTGTGCTGGTCACATACCATCAAAGTCACCCCGGTTCAGTGGGAGGCGAAAGGGAAACGGCCAACCTGCTTTTGACGTTGATACCCCCCAGAAACAGAAAAACAGAATGACGCCAGTTGTTCAGGGCTCCTTAAAAGATACATGTTGCCCATTTGAAGCATGGCTTTTTCCACCAAAATAAAGGGACACCACCATTTACAAGTTGCAATGTTCAGGTGTTTTTCATGTAAGGATCCCTGTTGTTTCACGCATGTGCAGACAGGTAGTTTATTGAAATGAAGGCGATGGTCTGCCTGTTGACCGTGGCAACGTGTTTCAGCGCCGCAGCTGCAAGAACCTGCTTGGCGTCTCCTCCTTTTCTTGACTGCTATTGGGTTGGATCTTTAGACCTTAGCTTTTTGGGAAATCAAGGATTTTTCCACTAAACCACAAAGTTAAAGTTGTTGCAGAGGCATCAGCAGCAACCAAGTTTTTTGATGCGCATTCAGTCACTCCTCAATGAATGAAACAAACTAGAGGCTGTATGGAGTTCCCTTCGGCGGAAGCAAACTTGGCTTTTGACAGGTTGAAGGCCAACTGTCCTTGGGTCCGTTGACTTATGAGCTTACATAGCTTGCCTTGCTTTTTCTCTACATAGCTTGGCTCTTGAGTGATTCATGGGATCTGTTGACTGAGCAGCTTGCATAGCTTATACTGAGTGACCATTGGGTCTGACTTATGAGCAGACTGTTCGGGGAGCAAGAATATCATCCCTCCGAGATGGTGTCCGTTATTCGACAAAAACCATGTTCGTTCCCAACACCCGCGCTCGGTCATTCCCTACTGAGCCCCAGCAAGTTGAGGTTGTCACTTGTTAAGTTCCCACTTGTCCAACACGCTTGCGGGCAATGATTTCGTGTTATTTGTGTTAGTGTCATCGGATCTATCAGAACTGTCACAAGAGTCATTCCCTACCTATCCTCACTTAGTGAGTTGATGGACTTCAGTCATTTTTGGGGCTTGGTGGGGCTTTTTCCGGGCCCACTCCTCGACAAGGTCTTGTTTGGCCTCCCCTCCCCTCCCCCAGGCCCCATGAGTATCAATGAGCTCGGCTTCAGGGGTCCCTTTATTCCCCTTTTGGCGTGGTTTTTTTGGGCCCCGTTTTTGGCCCCCCCCGCCCCCCCCGCGGCCCGCTTTCGCCAGGCGCTGCTTTTCTACCGCGCGGACGTGGACGCCTGCGACCGCCACGGCCAAGCGCCGCTCTTCTTCGCGCCGGGGGGCTCAGACCCACGGACGAGGCGCTGAGAGGCGCGGACGAGGCACCCCGCCCATTCGTTGTTGGTCTCTATGTTTCACCCGTTGTTTTTGGTTTCAAAGCGGCCTCGATTTTTCACCAGTTGTTGTTTGGATTTGAACCCCTGGTTCTTCTAGAGGTTTACAGCCCCATTTCACCAAACCAGCGGGCTTCAAACCACCAATTAGAGGGAAGCAGAATGCTAGACGATAACTTATGTTCTCTGGGATCAGTTGTCTGTTGCTCGGAATCAACCAGTTCACGACCTGCACAAGACAGCTTCCCATTCCCAACTTGTTCTAGGTTGTGTCTTCACACGAATTTCCCGGGAACGGGCAAGTTGGTTTGGCTGAGGGGCTGCCAATGCCTCGTAACAGGTGAGTGGACTTCGTTCATGGACGGCATGGCGTGGTTGTTGTGGCTCAGATAAGTACGACAAGTCATTCAGTCGTTTGGCTTGTGATTTGTTGTGCATGCTCAACTGATACCTTCCATTTGCTTAAACATATTGTTATTTTCCCCTGTTGGTTTTGCAGGGAACCTATCACTACTGGACATATGTTGTATCTTTTGTCAGGGGTCTTAGCCAAATGGAAGATACCTTTGTTGCAGTTGGCAGCTCACGTAACTTTCTGAGACCAACACGTCAAGCTCTTGGCCCCGCTTCCAAGGCCATCCAAGGATGTGTGCAAGTTGCTGCTTGAGAGGAGCTGGGTGAGCAGTGCCAAAATTGGTCCAGGGCCAAAATTGGCCCAGGGGCCAAGGTCTTTGCAAAACTGCCTGGCTCCTGATTGCCTGATGAGGAAGTGCCACAGATCTTTTCGATCAAGCTCCTCCGGTGTTGCAGCCGGGAGAGTTTACTTGAGCATGGAAACGTTGGTGTGAGAGGGGATCAGCCTGTTTGCTGTGGTGTGCTTTCCGCAGGATATGTGCACCGTGTTTTTTTTTAAAGCTGACGGAAAGGCCCGTGTTGGCCGCACCCTGCTATGCGAGAGGAAGTCTGATGTGAACATCCTCAACCGGCGCGGGCAGCAGGGGCCTCAGCTTCGACCCACGTTCAAACGAACGGCCCGCAGGTTTGGAGACGGTTCCCGGGACGGATCCGGGGACCACGGCCACGGTCAATTGAGACGCGACCCCAACGGCTTTCTCAACTTAAGCAATACCTCAAGGGTTTTCACATGCCCGTTACGGGTGTGGAGGACAAAACAGCGATCAGGTTTAGAGAGGACCCCTGAAGGGTTGCCTTAGTATTTACACATGAGGTGATGTAGACACCTGTTGCCCGTTGAGGAACCGGATCAGCCAGGTGAATATCAGTTGCTCCAGACACGAACATTTCGTGGACAAACGTCAGCGAGTTATCATGTACCACGCAGCCAACAAAGTGGCAAAGTCACCCTGGGCATGTTGACACGTTGTGAATAGAGTCGCAGCTCAGAATTTGTCGCAATTCAGCGTGTTTAGCTTGAGGCTGCTCCTGCGGGGCGGTTGTTCACGCACGGGTGTCCAACGCGGGGACGGTCTGCGTGGTGCGTTGCAAAGGACCTATTCACTTTCAAGGTGGTGTCGGGGGATTTGAGAAAAGTTGTTCAGTCAGGGCTGACTTTATAGAAGAGACAAGAGTGGCCTTCACGTGAGCAAATGGCCAGGGATCCCTGCTGGAACTTGTTGATGTTTTGGATGCGATTGGGGGGGGGGTCCGCCGAAGCTGTGGCCTCCTTCACAGGGAGGGCATTCCTTGTGCGACTTTCGAAGATTTGCCTTGTCAGGTCTGCCTTGCACATGGCTGGGCGTGCCGGCTTGCATGAGGCTGGGGGAGGAGGGGAGGAGGGGAGGAGCGACCTATGTCAAAAGCCTTGACTATGACAGCTGCCCAGCCATGACGTGCAACAAGTTCTTAGGCTTGGGACTCCATTGCTATCAGCCAGAAGGCGAGCACCGCAGTCTTCGAAACGCATTGGTGCATGCTCATGGCATTTCTTGGGAGTATGGAAATCTCAGAGTGCAGACATTTCTGTGCAGGCACGTCAGCCAGCTCAACATTGTTTTGTCCTGAAGACTGATGTTTTATAAAAAGACCTGGGGATAGTTGAGGCAATGCAACGCTTCGCGGCATGGTGGAACCTTGTGACAAGCTTCAGTTGGAAGGACCGTGGGCGGTGCAAGCTGACTAGTCAAGCAGTGGCCATCCTTGGCAGGGTTTGCACGGCTGAGGTGTTCACGTGCATTTGTAAGCTGAGCTGGGTAGCCAGACGGGTAGCATATGTTTGCATTTGTTTTGGATCACTAGCTAACGCGACATGCTTGCAAACACTTATTTGCACTGCAGTAGGTTTGTGCTGCACTGCTGTTCTTGCTTGCTTTGTTTTCCGCTTGTCTCGTTGGCATCGTGTTGTGTTTTTATGTGCGGCCCACAATTCCTGCCTGTTGACGTTGCCAGGTCTTGGGGTGGCTGTCACAGCGGGTCAGCCAGACACTTTGCGACCTCAAGGCCGGGATTTTTGTTGGTGCAAGGGTGAACCCCGCCCCTGGGTGGTTTGAATTTATGGCCGTATCTGCCAACCACTCGGTCTGATGTCGGTCACGCCGGGAAAAACAACTGCAAGGTATTTCTACGGCTTTTGCTTGTGAAGCGCCGGGATTTCTGCAAAACGCGTGAGTGTACTCAGCAAGTGATCAAGGTGATCCACCCGCATCAGGTTGATTTGCTTCCTAGGGCTTCCCCAGTACCAGGATGACACCTGGCGGGAATCCACAAGTTCACAGATGCGTCAGTTGTTTTCCTGCCCATCCCGACGCACAAACTCAACTGGGGTGCTGATTCTGCTGGTGCGCAGTTGAAGGTCTACAGGAGGCCGCTTGAAAGGACCAGAGGTTCGCTGGAACACTTCAACAGTTGTCTTGCCATGTTCTGGCATGTCACGACTGTTTTTTTGCATTCAGCTGGTGCTTCCAGGTTCCAGCGTTGGATAATTCGGTTGGACGCCTGGTTTGTCTTCAGACGCAGGATGTCCATGGAATCACCGCGAAGAACTACGCAAAGATGTCAGGCAGGGCCTGCGTTGCCAGGGCCGCTTTGCCGCAGTTTGCCGCCCTCGAGGAAGCCGACGAGTGATCATGACAACTTCGGATGTGAATCTAAGAACTTGTTGTTCACTTGGGCTCATTCACCAACTAAGAGGATGTATTTGCCAACCAATAACTGATCCTTTTGCCGGATGTATTTGCCAACCAATTCAGCCAAGCGTGGTACTTGTTCATGCGGTCGGCAAGTTCCGTTCTTCGCTTTGCCGTGGAGCCAGAGGAAGTGCAGCGTGACTTGGTTTTCAGCAGCTTGCGGCTTGCGGGGCGCGTCTGGTCCGCTTCGAAGTGTTTTGTGCCAATGAGGACCCCATGTTTCGCCCGCAGTTGCGTGCTGGTGTGAGTTATGGTTGATTTTTGGTGTGGGGCTGAGATATCAGTTTCCTGGTTCAATTTTGGTTGCTTTTTGCGGCCGTCATTTGAAGTCATAGGGCTGTAAGACTGCTTTGACGCTCCGGGGTGTCGGGCGGAGTGTCGAGCGAGGCGTGCCACTGCCGATCCCGGCGCCCATCCCAGTGCGCAGCACGAGGTCACCCAGCCCACAGAGCCAGAGCAAAGGCGCGCGCCCTCTTGACTGCTATTGGGTTGGATCTTTAGACTTGAACTTTTTGGGAAATGAAGGGGTTTTCCACTAAACCCACAAAAAGTTAGAACTTTTTGCAGAGGGGTCAACAGCAACAAAGTGTTTGGATCTCCTCGAGAAGAAACAAACAGCGCATTGCCATGACAAGAAGCGTGGTCTTCCATTGGACCCATGAAAAGTCTTACTGGGATCAACAGCAAATTGTCTGCATGTTGTTTTGCAAGTGCGGAACCAAGGTGCTTTCACCCTGGCCAACAGCCGCCATTGCTAAGTTTGGATTCTTTGGGCAGTGCTTGGCCACTACTCCATCAAGAGCTGTTGGTCCAGTGTTTGATTCTGGGCCTGTAGGTTCTAGAATCTTATTGATGTAAGGTGGCCTAGCTTATCCTCAGCGGAACAACCGGCCGGGTCGTCAAGCAATGTCAAGCAGAATTGCCCAGTCAGTTGGTTCTTGCAAGCGACACTTCCAATGGTCAGGAGGCGGCAGCACCCGCAACTCACCGCAAAGTGGAATGAGGCCGGGGTGTTTGGCAGCCTTCACCCAGCAGTGGCACCCGCACCCTGTTTTCATGTCCACTGTGCAACTCAGAACGTGGCACAAAATTGCTGCAGGAGGGGTCGTGTATCATTTTGTCTCTCATGCTTTCGGAATTTCGGCGCATCCTGTTTCACGTCAGCCGCGCCGGGATGCAGCAGCGAGCATCTGATAGCGGTGCCGGTGCTCGCATGGGTGGGTGTTTTGTTCAGCCGACGCTTCTGGCGCCCAGTCCTGCTACCGCCTACCCAACCCATCCTCGGGTTTTTTAGGGGAGATTCGTTCATTTGTTAGGGTCCAGGGTTTCGAGCATTTTTAGGGTTTAGATTCCAACATTTTCAGGGGAGATTCCCGTCAGGGCAAATTGAAATCATACTTCACAAGCAGGCATAAGGATATCCTCAAGTACGGTGGCCCGACCTTCAGAAACACATGACATGTGTTCGCTATTAAGTATGTTCACTTTGCTCGCAGGGCAGTTGGAGAGAGGATATGCTATCGGTGTTTTACGGGCCACTTGCTGTCGGGACGCTGCTTTGTTCAAGCCGTGTATCCATGGTCGCGTTTGAAGGCAACATTTCCTTTCGTAACAGAAAGCATTGCTTACAGAAAGCGCTGCTTGAGCATGGTGCACGTTGCTTGCCTGCTTGTATTCTTGCTTGGGGCTGGGGCCAGGGAAATGGTGCAATTGGAAGGACCCCGGTGAGAGAACGCTCCCAAGCGGAGCAGCCGAACCAACACCTGGGATCCCCCGAGCCGAGAGCTGCCGAGAGGAGCGGGAGTTTGCGCTCCGGCAGTGCCAGCCGCAAAGACCGGTCCAGGCCTCAGAGCTTGGTGGTTCCCAGCCATCCGGTTCGAGTGAGGTGTTTCGTTGTTTTTCTTCTTTTTGTTGGGGGTACAGAGTCCTGAGTGGTTGTTTTTTTCCCCCAACAGCTGCAAGCTTTGGGGTCTCAGCCCAGATGGGCTCCGGGGTGGTCCGGGACGGCCCTGAGGTAAAGGTTCCACGAGGGTTCCACCAGGGTTCCACCAGGGTTCCACGAGGTTCTGCCAGGGCTGCGGGGTGGTGCGAGCACTAAAAAGAGCACCGTATGCTGTTGGGGATATCACCTGAGCTTTTTTTTCTCCGCGTGTTTTAGTGGTTGGCCCCGTAGAAGTTAAGCTTTTAGCAGGGGCTTTGAGGACGGCCCAGCTATTCATCAAGGATTGCTGGAGTGCAGGGGTAGCCCGCGGTAGGACCCTTTACTGCATTTTTGGGGTTGGGGGGGAGGGAGGGGAGCAACCTTTTTCACTCGATATCATCCGATAGGTTAATTAATCCGGGTTGGCACTCGGTGCTTATTTTAGGTATCGTTGGGGCAGCATGTGGCAATCTTATTGTCAAGTGACACAATCCTAGGCAAGAAAATCAGCATGCTTGTGGGAATGTTTATCATTTCAAGTTAGGAACTCCAATTGCCGCTGTTGTATTGTCTTGTCGGTGAATTTGTGTGCATGCGTTTGCTTGTTTGTTTGTCCGTTCGTGCCTGCTTGCTAGGTTGTTTGTTTGTTTGCTTTGTGTTGGTCGTGTTTGTTTGTTTGTTTGTTTGATTGTTTGTTTGTTTGTTTGTTTGTGTGTTCGTTTGTTTGTTTGTTTGTTTGTTTGTTTGTTTGTTTGTTTGTTTGTTTGTTTGTTTGTTTTATTTGTTTGTTTGGTTTGTTTGTGTGGTTTGTTTGTTTGTTTGTTTGTTTGTTTGTTTGTTTGTTTGCTTTTCTCTTCCTTGGTTTCTTAGAGTTTGTTCGTTTGTTTGTTTGCGTTTGTGCGTGTCAGCGTGTCTGTCTGTGGGCGTGGTGTATCTGTGCGCCAGGACTTCGGCACATGCCTTCGACTTCTTTGAGGCCGCGAGAGACGAGCGACTTCTTGGGTGCCCCCTGTCAAGTCTTACCCAAGGAAGTTGTGGCATCTAGAAGCAAAACCCTGGCGGAATGAACCTATGTTCTTGCGGTTTTCCACCTTTGAACCTTGCTTCCCCGCTTGTGTTGCTGTTGCTTTGTTCTGTGTGCTGCCGGCCTGGTCCAGTAGGGCTATCACACGCCAGTGGTTCGTTTGCTTGTTGGCGGGTGCACTTTGCTTGGATGTTAGGACTTTCAATGACTTTAACGTTTTGCCAGCCAATGGGTTTTCCATATTAAACCACAAAAAAAGAACTAGCAGGGGAGCAGGCTGTGGTTGTCAAAACCGGTTTGGGATCCCATTTTGGGCCAGGTGATTTCACCACCCATTTTAGAACCTATTTGAGTGGTTGGATGGGGATGTTCACTGGGAGTACGATTTGGATTTTGACCCATGGCCAATTGAGATCGGCATTTATTGAAAGAATCGGGTTTACTTTGTTGCTGTTTGTTAACAGATCTTGTGATTTTAAGATTTTGGTTGAACCTTGGTCGTTTTTTTCTCCGAATTCTGCAACGAAGCTCGCTGCTCTCCTTTGTTTCCATTTGGCTTCAGATATTGAAAGTCCGGAATGGCATGCAAGTCCATGTAAGCCCTGCGGAAAGGAGGTGCAGGCATTCAATGCAACTTGGCGGTGCCATATTGTCTCTTTCTATTGCTTCAACTCTTTGCCGAAGCAGGCGGACTTGAACTCTGTTCAGCCTACCGGCAATGAACTTGCATGAAAGTGACGTCAACTTGCCAGAGTTTGACGTGGCGTTCCCTTTTCCTTCTAGCTGTACCCTCCCCATTCTCTTCACGGATCTTTCTCTTGAGAAACAAATCAGCAACACCTTGGAAAATATGAGGTTTCTGCCGTAAAGAGAGCAATGGGTGAAGAGAATGGGGATCAAAGCTTAGAATATCTTAGAATCTGTTTATACACGTAGACTTTCCGTCGAATCCACCAGATTGCACTGCGCAGGTAACTCACTGGCCAGCAAAAGAGTTGAATACTGGCGCTGCCAAATTGTATTTCATGCCTGCACCTCCTTTCCGCAGGGTTTAATGTTAACCCCGGATTAAGCAGAACCCCTGGTTGATTAATAGGGGGGTGTCCCCTTTTAGTGGGGATTCAGACCACTTTTGGAGGAGATTCATCCCCCCCTCATAACAGGACGCCTAGATAGCCAAGTTGCTGAATTTTTCAGTCACTTTTGCTGGTTTTTGGGGTAAAGTGCATGAAAGACAGCAACTGGCGATCCAGGCGGGTTTGTAAGTCTGGGTCAACATTACCTCATCTCTGCCCAAAACACCCCAGAACAAAAGGTCAACCTTCTGGGTGGTCATGGCTACAAAACTCAGTTGCCCAAAGCCGGCCTTTTGACCTTTTGGTTTTCCCGTGGTCCATTTTTAGTGGAGGTGCCAAAAGGTCAACCTTTTATTTCTGGGTCCTTTGGGCAAGTGAGAATGGAAATGGAAGGTAGCCCTAGAACAGGACCAAAAGGACCAAGTGAGAAAATGGACCGAAAGAGCAACTCAGTGTTAAATAAACAGTTTGCACTTTTTTTTGGACCAATCCACTCAGGAAGTGAGGAGGGAACCAAACGTCGACACCCGCAGGCCGTTCCGCAAACGCCAGGTGGCCAGCAGCCCTGCGCCCACGTCACCTCCCCGGCGGCAGGCGATCCGGGCTCACGGGTGTTTGCGCGGGGATTCAAACGCCGCCTCGCGTCCTGAACTCGTTCCGGGACTTTGAAGCTTTTTGGGGGAAGATCTCATTTTAGTGGTAAACAGAAGGTTTGGAGGTTTTTTTGTTCCTTTTCTTTCTTTTTCTTAGACAAAGTCATCTACTGAGTTCTAATTTTGCTTTTTTGTTGATGTTTTCTCTTTGTTTGGACCATTTTCGTGGTAAACAGAAAGCTTTAGGACTTCTTTTGGGCCTCGGGAAGCGGGCACCTGACACGTGTCAACAAAATCTGGCCGGCGTGGCTTGGACATCAGGTCACGCACATGATAGGTGCCTCGGATGATAGGTGCCGCGAGGCATTGGGCTTAGCCGCGTCTCTTCTTTTCTTTAAAAAACAAGAAATGCGGCATATCGTCTGTACGATAGGGGCTTGAAAAAACTCGCACGCCGAGTGGCCAGGGTGATGTCCCATTCGGTCAGACTTGGCATCTGCAATTTCAGTATATTTGCCCGTAGCATGGAACCTGAGGTTGGGTCCTGGAGGACCAGTTTCCTTTGAAAGGAGCCCCCTGTCAGGTTCCATGTTAGTTGCTGCCCTTCATGCCCCTTCCAATGCAGAATTCCGGGCCCATCCCTTGGGAAACAACCAATTTTGAGGGCCCAAAATCGATGGGGGCCCTTAGGGTTTCGGAATTTAGTATGATCGGCGGATTTTTGAGAAAGGATGCGGTTCTCTCGTTCCCTAAGAATTCGCCGGTCTTGTTCGGTCAATGGGGACCCTTAGGGTGGGAGGATAAGTAGCCGCAGGTCTTCGATCAATTTCGCGCAGGATGCAGTGGCGCCCGAAAGCCTGGCACCGAGAGAAGCCTAGCAGAGTCACCCGGATCTCAGGAGCTGCACGCACTTCTTGCATTTGCTGAAATGAATATGTTTTTTCCCCCTGTTGGCTTGCAAGGGAATCGATTTCACTACTGGAAATATGCTATTTTTTTATTTTCCAGGAGTCTTCCATTTGCTTCACGGTTCTTGGCAAGTTGTTTCTTTGGGTATTTGTGTTCTGTTCATTGTTCACAAGAGACCTACTATTGTGAAGGTTAGTGCTTCTGCGTTTTGTTCGATGGTTTTTTGTTCAGCTATACAGTATGGCGTGAATGTGGGTCATGCGTTTTACTACCGCAGACGAGCAGCGACATGCTGGTAGCAGGTCAGGAAGCAATTTGGTTGGCTCCCATTTTGTTAGTACGTAAAGAGTTGCCTGGCTTCGGCCGGCAGCTGTTCGTCGGAGGCGTCTCCTTACCTGGGCAGCTGCCATGCCATTCTACGCTCGTGGGAGGCGGGAATGGGGTGGCTCCTCAGACATCGGTCTTGCAGGAGGCGTCGGGCATGGTTCGTGTTGTTTTGTCTCACTTCCTGAGTTCATGACGTTAAACTTTGTGGGAAGACCATTTTAGTTATACATATAAAGTTTGGACTTTTTGGGCCATCCACTCGGCCAGTGAGTTGTTGCTTGGGGTTGTTTGTGGCTCCAAGTCAGTTTTGGATGTTGGACGGCGACGCTTGCGCTGCGCGTGGTGGGATCCTGCCTCTAAACAGCTGCTGCGTGCATTGAGCGGCTTGGTGCGGAACTGCCCTGGGCAGGATATCACAGCACAACATTTGCCGGACACGTTCACCTGGATGGCGGACTATTTTTCCGCCTGAGGGAACCCTACTTCTGATTGTGCTGAGACTCTTAAAACCCAATTTGCGCAGAGCCTGGCTAAAAAGCCTCAAGCGTTGGTGTCCATTTGACAATGTTTCCCATGTCTCGTATTTCCGGGCATCTCGATTTCTTCGTTTTGGCAGATTGTGCAGTGAATTCCTCGACCGAATCGATTATCCCTCAAAAAGTCGACAACGGCAACCATTCCTGGCCTTGACTGGAGCGCCACACACGGCAGAAACAAATGCGCGCTCGGAAAGTCCAGGTAATGACAGCAAGTTCACTTTCCGCGCACTGCAAAGCACCCTGCTAGCTAGCCTGATTCCAGGGTTCTCCAAGCAGCTATGACAAAGCTCGGCATCCGACATTGCCTTGCCTAGATTCAAGGGTGGGTTCACCTGCAGAATGGCCGCAATGTTGAGGTTCGGCTGTGCAAGGTGTTCTGCCTTGACACTGCTAGTGTCATACTCTGCTGCCCAAAGCCGACCTTTTGACCTTTTGGTTTCTCCTTTTTGGTCTAGTTTTAGTCATGGCCCCAAAAGGTTAACCTTTTATTTCTGGGTCCTTTGGGTACCCGAGGCACACCGCCTCCGCCGCCCACAGAAGCAGAGTCCATGCGCGCCCGAGCTGTGGCGAGGGTAGGGAGGGAGGAGCCCCGATGCTGATTTGAGGTACAGACTCGGCATGGATCCGTGATGCGCAGAAAATTTCCATGTACTGAGCATGTTGTTTTTTCCCTTGGCCACTGGGCCACTGGGCAACTGGGTTCAAGTGATTCTTTTGCTCAGTTCCGGGGGTGTGAAGCATCGGCCCCCAGCAGAGGTTCGGCGCATCCCGCTTGAGGCTTCTAGTTCACACTTGACTTGGTGGCCCTCGGGATTGCACTGACTGCGCTCTACCAATTCCCTTCCCATCCTTCATGATATCAAGATATTGCACAATAACTCGTGACTCGGGGGAATTGGATGCAACACGACGAAAGAATGATGATTGAAGTGAATCTAGCTTGAGCACGGCAGAGTGGATATCATAAGACTGAGTGATTACCGAGGTGCAAAAGCTTTTGCGATGGCTGATTTTGAAAGCGTTCGAGAAGCGTTGGTGATCCTGGTAGATGTTCGAAAGTGTTTGTGCTCCTGCCCGAATTTTCGACCGCGCTTTTCTCGACTTTTTGGCTCACTTGAACCTCTTTTTGCCCTTTTTGGTTGCCCCCCGGCGCATGGACGGTTTTTTTGTTTTTTGTGTTTGTTTGGCTTTTGGTTTAGGGTTTTTGTTTTCTTTTCTTTTTTTTCGGGGAGCCGCACTGGAGGCCTTCGTTCGGCCTTCGGTTTTTCCGCGAGGTACGCGGCCTTCGACAGCCTCGAGCGGCTGCAGAAGCTACGGAGCCGGTCCCCGACCTGCTGGGGGCCGAAGAAAGGAATTTCCATGGCGGTCGTGGCAGAAAAAACCCGGGGGGTTTGCGGGGGGAGGGGGCGTATGCGGGGATGTTTATTTGTTTTGCTTGTTTTATTTACCAGGGCCATCTATTTTACGGTGGCCAAAACCCGGGGGGGGGGGGGGTAAGTGGCGGGGGTGTGATCGGTTTCATGCCTTGTTTTACCAGGACCATCTATTTTACAAATTGCACAGGGGGGTGGGCGTTTTGCGGGGACGTGGAAACCATAGGGTGTCCCTTTGATCGGATAGTTTCCTTGGAATTAGATGGGTTCCACTGGTTGAGATTGGTTTTATGCCCCATTGACGAGGGAACCCCATCTACTTCCTGAAAGGATAGCACCTGGCAGAACCCTTTGTGCATGAACACATATGGTTTCGTCCGAGGCCAAGCGTCCCAGTTTGAAGTGGAAACCAGGCAGTGTCAGGGGCTGGGGACCGCCTTGAGGTGATGCCAATACTGTGGCACTGGCAGCGGCGGCAGCGGTGGCGTCAGCGGCGGTGAGCACTGCAGCAGAGCAGGGGTCGCCTAGGGGATTGGCCCACAGGGTGCTATGTTCGGCAGGTTCCTAGCAGACGATCCATGGGCATCACACATCACACCCTTCCACCCATGAACATGCCGCTCGGCACCCGATCGGTTCTAGAAAGGGATAATCCGCAATAATGGTCCAAACCAGGACCGATTCCCTGAACGTCAAGCTCCATGTAACCGGTGGGAGGGTATATCACAGAGTCATGGAGGACATCTCATCAAGTTGCCGAAGAGTGGATAGTGCCACAAGGCACCGCTTGGATGTTGTGGCGTATGGCTCAGCAGCAGCCCGCCAACCCGCCTATTGGCCGCCTGGCCTCCCACCCACTGCACGCCAAACGGCCCTGCCCAACTTCCCCTTTGGCCTTGGCCTTGACCCTGCACGTCAGCCAATATGGGGTTGGCGCCCACGCCCAGCGGCATTCTCAATTACCACTTGAGCTAGCAGCTTCCGACAGACTTACATGACACATAAGGAGGCATGGACCAGTTGGATGTTTGATGTTTGGCGTCTCCATGAAAAATCAAACACATGCAATCAGGGCACCGGAGAAATGGATGTCTCCTCCATCTTCTCATCGCTGCCCCCCAGCGGTTTCAGCAAGTGGTCACGAAGACCTGGCTCCGCCAGACAGGTAGGTCTGCACGCAGCGACCAAGCACCCGCCGCGAGCTGGCACCGAGGTTAACACCAGGCTCCCTGACCGAAGGCCGCACCCTCAAGGGACAGAAGTCTTCCTGCCGATGCGTAGGCTCCTGTGTCCGGTGCTTCCCTTGCATTCTGCTCTTGTCAAAGCGCGTTGCTTCCTTATGTGTGTTTTACTGTACTTGTATGTGTTTTCCGCTTGTTTGGATGTGCGCCTGTTGGCATGCACAGGCCCAGCCCTATTGCAGTTGGACGCAAGTCAACATGAAACACCGCAGGCTTGCGCATTTTTAGGCAGCTGATTGTTCGATGTTCGGCACCGCGGACCTGCAACACTTGGCGCCCGCCCAGGTACCATGTCTGATGCGTCACATTTGGAATCCTAAAGCGTGGGGCTGACAAAGCCTTGCGCACCCCCGGGCCGTGGCTCCTATTGAAGTTGGATGCATTGTGGATTCTGCGGAGGGTTTGGTGGTTTGCCAGAGTTCTTTCTTAAAGGATACGTTTTCTGGGCGTGTATGTCAGCCCCTTTCAGCTCATGAGCTGCCAGGCCGAACTCAGTCGTGCCAAGTTGGGTGCAGAGTTTCTTCAATGTACTTGGCTCTGCGCGTGGCATGAATGCTGGGACTTGATTGGAGGAAGCTGGTGGACTTGATTGGAGGAAGCTGGTCCCGTCCAGAGTGCAGGGCGGTTCATGTTGACAAAACGTTTGTCATTGTCACAGAAGACGGACATCGTTTCAGGAAATCAATCGTCTAAGAGGCCTAACAGACACACAACTTGCAAGCGGTGCGCGTGTCGAAGGGCCTTGTGAAGGCCTTAGGTACTTCCGGATTGGCAAGCATTCTTTCTGGGAAGTCTCCACCAGGTGCTGAACGTATCGAGCCAAAGTCCACGGAAGGCGGGAGACAAAGCATGCTAACGTTGCCTTTTGACGCAGATCTGACCGGATGCGATATGCCCAAAACTGGAAGATGTCTCGGATAGCTCTCGAGATGCCCCCGAAATTTGGCAGCAGCATTTCGAGCGGCGTTTGTTGAATGCGATGTCCTTCAACTTTCAAGTATCCGAACCGACAGTTAGCCCGAGTTGGTCGGAGCCGAATCACTCAGACGAGTCAGTGTTGCAAGCAGGTGAACGTTACTTTTCCTTCCATGCGGGGGGGGGGAAGTGCCGGGCAGGTTCTGACATCGCTCCAGAGCAAAGCGGGCAGCTGAAGATGCTCTCATATTTAATGTCAGTGAGGGGTTGCGCCATCATGGAAATTCATGGCGAGATGGACAAGGCAAGCGTAACGTAAACATCCACCTTGCTTTGACTGTGACTGTCCCCCCCTGTACCCATAAGTATCCCTTGGCGCTGTGTTCAGCACACCTGGTGGAAGGGAGGGACACGATGACCATGATGACCCTTGTTGGGAGCCAGTGATTCAGTACCAAGCAGGTGTTCCTGATCTCCTGGACCCCCAAATCGACTTTTGGACTTGTGAGAATGTGCGCTGGACCAAGAACCAGCAGGATGAGCTTGACGACTCATCGCCCGCTTGACACAGTTGCATTCACGACTGTTGGCCGTGCTGAGGCATGCAAGCTCGAATCCCGCAGATTGTCCGAAGGTCTCTCACTGAAACGTTCGAAGGCCGGGCCAGCGTTCGGCACGAGTATTGCATATAGCGCTGGGGGCAAACGGCCTTCGACACGGCCTTCGACACGGTGTTTGCGGTAGTTCATGCAAGCTTGGGTGGGTTCAGCCCTAGTGCTCACAGGTCACCAACTGGCTCGCACCACAGCAAGCCCGAAGCCGGCGGCTATGACCATGGAGTTGCGTTTGTCGCGCATGTTGTGGGTTAAACTCAAATTCACGGCGCAAAAAAGGGTTACAGTTCTATTCTACCATTGAGGATTTGAGGCAGGCGGTTCGTTTGCCCACTCCCTGGTCTCAGACGTGCATGCTGCTACTGAAGCTGCTGCTCAGGGTGCCTCCCTCAGCGGGTCGCGGGTTGAGTTTGAATGGGTGCCCGGTGGTTTGCAAAGCGTGCCTTGTGGCTCCCAGGCAACGCGGGGGAGTGGAGCCCAGGTTCAAGATACAAACCAAGAAAACACGGGCATCTACTGATAGCAAAGCAACAGGTGCAAGTCGGATTGAAAATATGAACCCAAGGGTATGCCTGGCGGCTTGATTCAATTCCACTCGCAGCTTGCAGCACCAGCGCTGAACTCATCACAGGACACCTATCGCAGGCTGTCGTATTCTATCGCACGCACGTGAGCAGGGGCTTTGTTCAATCGGGCGGTTGCTGATTCATTTGACAAATCGACAGGTGAGCAGAAAGGAAGAAGGCTTCTGAGATTCTGTTCATGCATTGCAAAGGGCTTGCAAGAACAGGACGGCGGAAGCTAACCATGCAGTGGAGTAAGCGCGTAGAAGCAGGTTGTTGCCAGTTCCCTTGCCTCTGCTGCACAGTGACTTGTGCTGACAAGTTGGGCAACTTTTGAGCCGGAGCTACCCCGAAGTGCGCTTCAGCCGGGAACCACAGTTCTAGGGGTTGATTCCTTTTCCCTTCTTTTCAACCATCGTTCTTTTCAACAAACCGCTGCTTCCCCGGGGTTATTGATGGTTTCCGGAAAAAATGAAGGATTTCTGGAATGGGGAGGCTCCCCCTAGAACCGTGCGGGCCTTGGAGGTCTCCTTTTTTTGGCGCCAAGCTCGCTTTCCGCGAAAGGTCTGCGCAAGCTGCGCGTAGGTCCTGGGCCTCCGGGACCGGCATGCTGCGACTTAAAGCTGGAGCTGCCAACGCGCACTTTGCATGGAACCATCCCCTATGGCTTCCTTTGAGGGAATCAGGTTCACTCCTAATCAAGGCAGGTGCACAAGCCAGCAAAAGGTTGAAAAGTAAGTTAGACCAGGTACCCTCTCAACCAAACGTTGAGTTGTCCCCAAACCCTGGTAAGTATGTTCAGCATGGCTCAGGTAACGATCTTTCAGAGATGGGCATCTACGACGAAAGTCCGGAGGCTGGACGGCTGTACAGGTGGCTTCTCTCTCACAGGTGGTCTAAATCGCAAAACCACCCGTAGAATGACTAGGGCCATTTCGCAGCTTGTGTTTTGCCTCAGGCATTCTGCGAGTGAGGGACTTTCATTGAAGTAGCCATTGGCATGAGACTAAGGGAATCGTGCATGAACCATCTCAGGCGCGACGTTGCGTGTAATTCGTTTAATTCTTGTCATTGGTGGCATGGCAACTGAGCAGCGGGCGGGGCCTCACAGTTTTGGAAATATTTTTTGTGTCATGGCATTTCTTGCTTTCGGACGGAAGGTCAAGGGAAAAAAAGCCCTCCCTTCATGGGAGCATCACTTGTTCACGTGTCAGTCAACCTCTGGGAATCTGAAGGCTGGAGCTTGTCCCAGGGCCATGGGTCAAAATCCAAATCTCACCCCCAGTGAACATCCCAATCCCCACTAAAACAGACAAAAACGGGTGGTGCACCTACCCCAAAATGGTACCATTGGCTTTGACCCCACCGCCACATTCGCCTTCCATTTCATGCATTTGCAAGCTTCAATTTTGAGGTTTACTTTGGGCTGGTTGCAGCGCCGTGAGTGCTCAAGAGCCATGCCGCGCAACAGCCGCGATGGATAGTTTGGTCGATGAGTCCTTGGTGCTGCTGAAGCTTGGACCTATCTGTTTGGGGGGGAGTTGGTTTGCACGGAACTATGCTGTTCAGCAAAGGCCAGAAGATGCGGCATGTCATGCCACGTGTTCAGCTTGCCCACTCACTTGTTCGGCAAGCATTTGTTGCTTGTGTCTTTGCTGATCGAGACCCAAGTCCATCAGAGTCCCACTGATTGGTTGGCTTCGGCGTGTAACTAAGCCCGGTGTGCTGCACCGAGCTTCGCTTCTCTTGGCTTGACAGCTACTGGGTTGGATCTGTAGACTTTAACTTTTTGGTTGAAATCAGGTTGGGTTATCCACTAAACTTCCAAAACGTTCAACAAATCGTATTAATAATAACAAGAATAAAATATGATAACAATAATGGTAATAATAATAAACCACTTTTCGCAGGGGGGTCAACAGCAACCCAGTTGGTCTTTGGCGGTTGCCCGCGTCCAAGGCTGAGCTCGCTGCCCGCTTGCGCTCTGGGTGCCGTCGCACCCGCCAGCCGCAGGCTCCGGCAGGTGGCAGAGAGCCATGCGGCGCTTCGGCGCGGTCGGAACACTGCAACGCGGGTCCCGGTTCTTCGGGTGTTTTTGCAACAACTCCCTGGCAAATCAAGAGGTGAGTCATGATCACAGCGTGGTGTTTGGGCAGGTGGGTCTATCCCTCACCCTCTACCCGGGTTTTGATTGTGGCTGTCGAATAAAGCGTCCAAGAAGCCTGGCCACCTGAAGAAGCAAGGGTTCTTTTTTCCATGTGCAAGAACTAATCCTCCCGGTTTGTCTCCACACCTTGCTAGTTTCCTTTGAGTTTCGGCACCGGGGCCGGTGATGTTCTCATGTACCACACTGCAAGCCGCTAGGTTTTCAACCACCTGCACTCAGATGTCGGGTCCCGAACGTTTTGGGGTCCTAGGCAGGAACGGCAGTGGAGAACAGCGTTTTTTATTTGTAGCGACTTACCAGGGTAGACGTGTCGTGATGAAGGTGGTTTGTTTCGTTGATGTCTTATTTTAGTCGTGCGACTTTGCATGATCCCCCGGTGCATTGGGTGGCTACTGCTTGAAGCTGTCGACTCATATTTGTAGCATTAGCAGTTGGAGGTCGAAGCTGCTAACAAACATTTTTTTGAATCTTATTTCTATGTTGCTTGTGTTCCAAGAGTGGCAGCCACAAGATTTCCCCCGGTGTTTTTTCTTATCCGTTTTTTTTGGTCCTTTGGCCCTTTCCATTTTGATAATTCAGGTGTCCCGTTTTTATATTTCCCGTTTTGGCAGGGCTCCTTAAAAGATACATGTTGCCCGTTTGAAACATGTTTTTTTCCACCAAAATAAAGGGGGACCACCATGTGACCATGTACAAGGCAATGTTCAGGTGTATCATATAAGGATCCCTGTTTGGTTTGTTTTAAACATCACCGTCCTGGCCCATGTTACGGGTGAGCGTCCCTTGGTGAGGTTTTCAACTTGGATCGATGGACCCTAAGGGTCATGCCCCCTCCAATGCAGACTTCCGGGCCCTGCAATGGAGAACCCCGACCTGTCAGGGGCTCTTGGAAACAACAAATTTTGAGGGCCCAATATGGCCGTGGTTCCAAAATCGGTACCCAAAATGGAAACCAGGCAAGTGGAAACAGACTAAAACCTGCGGTCCAATTCCTGGTGGCTTAATTTTGACCCATACCCCAAATCAACGGGGACGCGCGCGTGTCTAAGCCCCAGAATCCATGGACAAAAAACCCTATCTCTTGCGCGCCAATCGCCCCGAGGTCTGGAGCCTGCTCTGCGAGGGGCTCTGGCGCCGGCGCGCGGTGCTGCGGCGCTTCACGGCCCTGCGCGCGGAGGGCCGCGGCCGCGCCTCGAGAAGCGAGAAGCGGGCGGAGGTGGTGGGGCGGATGTGCGTGCGTCGGGTCGCTTGGGTTCGGTAGGGTAGGGACGTCCCCAGTTTTGACTGCTGGGGTGGATCTTTAGACTGCAACTTTTTGGAAAACCAAGGAGCTTTCCACTAAAGCCCAAACAAGTCAGAGATTTTGCAGGCGGGTCAACAGCAACCAAGTAGTTGTCACATGGCAGATACGTGTTCGGCCCGGTGTCACTGGCTACTGCCGGGATCCAAGTCCAATTTTCCGTGAGGTAATGTGTAATCTGTGTTTGCCTTGTTGGCTCTCGGTTCTTGGCTCCCAGCCATCCGGTTCCTTCGCTTTGGAGCTTTCTAGCTTTTTAGTTTAGCGTTTGTTTTTTCAGGTTACCCCACCAAACATCAAACTTTTAGCAGGGAATCTCGTTTTTTGTAGAAAAGTCTGGGACGCAGCCAACTTTCTGGCCATTTGACGGAGGAACTCAGAATTGACCCCGGGTGTCAGCTACTTCCTGTCGCAGCTGCGCTGAGGAGAAGCCTACCGGTCCAGCGCTCGGTCATTGAGTTGAGTGCAGTATTGGAGCCATAGGTGTCCTTTTTGGTTGTTTTGCTCGAAAAATAGATGGCGATTCCTGGTTTACCTGGTGGTTTCATAATCTACCAGGGGCCATCTATTTCCCCTAAAAGGACGCGTATGATTGGAGCCGTTTTGGTTGGGTGCCCAACTTGGAGAACGTTAGCCGGGGTTGTCTTTTTTATTTTGGGTGGTTAACGGAAACCACAATTTCGCGGGTCTCCCTATTGTAGACAAATCCGACTGTGGGATTGGTTCTTGCATGTTGAGTTTCTTCCTTTCATTAGCACCATGAACTAGTGAGATACTGTGCACAAGACAACCACTTCTCTGTTGGGATTCACTGGCCCACAACCCCACAGTGTTATTATTTGAGGGGCTCCGCACCCAGGTTTAACATCCATTGGAGGTTTGTGTGCGCACCGCCTTGGTGGAACCAATCCTTAAGGGGCGCAGAGAGCTCCGAGGCAGTCCCTCGCAGATTCGCAGCGCACCAAGATTACCAAAGGCCAGGGGTATGGCGCAGGTTTCCCATGGTTGACAAGGGCCGGGTGGAGGTGAGTCCTGGAAAGTGACTTGCAATCTTCAAATCGTTCACTTGCAGAGAGAGAGGGAGAGAGAGAGAGG